>SJYG01000589.1:660756-673226 GCA_006410535.1 Litocranius walleri | reverse complement strand
TTTGCTCCCAGAAAATTTCAACCTTGACTGGGATTCCCTTTGAAACAGCTGAAACCATTCAACTCTTTTCTGGCCCTAGTCCTGGTACTTGAGCAGGACTGAAGTGTTCACACCGTCCGTGCCCAGGAGCCGGGGCAGGGCTCCTCACTGTTGTGCGGCGTCCCCAGGAAGCCCACGGGATTTTAATTCCAGCAAAGTCGAATAGAAACTGTTCTCAGCCAACCTTCAGTCAAGACAGAGCAACAAAGTCTTCTTGGTGATGTCAATGCCATTCTAATCTTTCCTGGCTTACCTGAAGGGAAAAGCAGTTTGAGGTTGCAACAGGATGCTGGTCCAGATTGGTTTTGGGAAAAGGATCAGCAAGGGCAGTATCAGATCCTGCACCACCGTGCCCACCAGCACAAGTAGTGGACGGGGGCCATCACTGGGGGAAAGCAGGGCAACACACCTGGACAGTGTTTAATACCTCTATAGCGCTTGAAACTCACGGAAGCAGAGGAGAGTTCGACTCAGAGCTCAAGCGCGCTCTCTTTGGGAAGACCTGGAAGAGACAGTGGCGCTGAGCGCACAGCAGCGTGACTGGGCAAGGCCACGGAACCGTCCACTCACACGCTGTCCGAACGGCACGGGGCATGGCACCTACCTTCTACCCCAATTTAAAACTTTGAAAACAACAAAACTAAAGGAAAACGAGCCCCTATTCCTAAGACTGGCAGATGTCTATTATCATGAAAACATCATGCCCTGCAGACGACAATAAGCTGCAACACACTGACAACTGCCTCCAGCCTTCCACGGCTTTGCCCTTACCCGCCAACAGCCGCAGCCCAGTCTCCGCTGGATGATTAATTCAGACGACGATTACACGACCCAAGGATAATTAACACGGGTTGGTAATGAGAGACCCAACATCCCACCCAAAGTAGGCAATTTGACAGTCCTCTGATGCAAGGAAATGGTTCTCTTTTTAGATTTTCTTCTATATTCTTGTATCTTAGCAAAAGAAGAGAAAGGAGGGACAAAAACCAGGCCTTCCAAATATCCAGCATTCAAATAGCCAAACATTCTATTTGGATATTTTTCAAGTGAGTCAAAAATTAACTACACTCCTGAGACAGCAGGCAGTCCCCAGGTGGCGTCCGCCGCAGTCCAGTCGGAGGCGTGACAACTCCATGCAGGTCTTCGACGCAACGATCTATAAACTCTCCACGTCAATATTCTAGATTGCACTTATTGATAAGAGAATGCATTTTTAGCTATAAGCTCAAAAGGCTTTCAAATTTATTTTTATCAGTCACTTTTTGTGATAGTAATTACAATTATTTATTTCTAAATGCTGCTGCCGCTAAGTCGCTTCAGGCGTGTCCGACTCTGTGCGACCCCATAGATGGCAGCCCACCAGGCTCCCCCGTCCCTGGGATTCTCCAGGCAAGAACACTGGAGCAGGTTGCCATGTCCTTCTCCTAAATTTCTGCAGGCAGTAATCTGTAATGATATATTTTTCATACTGTACTGCCTGATACTATTTCCTATCATCTGTTCTCACTGATTTTATATTAGGGAATTTTATATTAATGATGGAGTTTTTTTTTTTTAATGTATTGGAAATTCGTATGTAAATTGTATCTCCCTAAAGTTCATTCCTACGTATATGTATTTTTCTGATGCATGACTAAGGAATATCATTACATACAGTAAAGCCAAATTAAGATTATATATTTATTGGTCTAAAATAAAATACTAAATAAAAGAAAATAATTTAAAGTCTAAATAAAATCCTAAACAATAGTTTTACAGCATAACTGTAGCTAAAGGATATCCAGCTACCTGTTTTGCCGGTGCAGCTTTATTAGTGTGTTTATTGTGGAATTTTATTCATTAGATAACTAACAGGGACTATAAATACTCATGCAAATTTCCAGCTGATATGAAGCAAAAAGTTGATAAATAATGCTGCAGTATAACTTTAAAAACAGAAGTAGTGGGCCTTCAGGCTATTTTTTTAATCATTTATTTTTATTTATTCTGTAAAGACTATTTTCATTTGTATTTTAAAAATCTATATATAAATACACTTGGGAGAGAAACAAACAGCACATTTATGAAAATTTTTGATGGGGACCAGCTTGTAGCTGTTTTGAGACTGTAACTGCTGTAAAGATGGACGATACCCACAGTTCTATTACTTCTGCAACTGAAGAACTACTACACATTCATATCATATTTAATGAAAATTAAACTTATCTCTCTGTGGAGGTAACAAGACTCTCCAAAATAACTTTTTAGTTCGCTCTGCACAAAGGGGTTTTGTCTCTAAGAATTTATAACACCACAAGCCAGTGTAAAGGCATCTTTGTAACTGGCAGATGCTATAGTTTGGGATATAAACCAAATCTTGGGGTATTTTCAATAGATTTGGAAAATCCAATTGTTTGATCAGCAACCCGGTAGAGTGAAGGTATATGTAACGCGCGTCTCAGAGCGTGACACACACTCCAGACACAAGCTGCACGTCATACAAGAGAGTGTCACATCAATCAAAGCCAGTCAGCCACAGCTTCCACCAGAAATTTCTTAACCCAGAGCCAGTGCGACAGTGCTCTCTATCAGCACAACTCCTACAGAAAGGGATCAGTGACACAGTGGGAAAAGAAGTGGGGAACAGCGGAGGCCTTGGATTCAGGGGGAGCTTCTTCCTCTGCCAACTAGAAGAGCCACCCTTCAGGAGCCAGACAGGACCCGGTCCTGTATCCACGAAGTGATGGAAAAGAATCTGATCATCTCTAAGACCACAGAGGGTGCTTCTTCCTCTGCCAACTAGAAGAGCCACCCTTCGGGAGCCAAACAGGACCCGGTCCTGTATCCACGAAGTGATGGAAAAGAATCTGATCATCTTTAAGACCACAGAAAGTCTCTGCCCTTAAATTTAAGTTAAAAAAAATCAAGTTCATTTTAAAGAGAATACTAAGATATCAGGAAATTTCTCACATGCTACATTAGATGTTTATCTCTATGTGAGACAGGTGTCAAACAAACAAATTAAAGAAAAAAAAACCACTAAGGCAAAGGGAAACTTTAACTCACAGATTCCATCTGTTACATCTGAATTCATGCATAATTGATTATCCATGACTGGTAAGTTCTTTTCTCACTAGCCGACCACAGTTTTCTAAACATTATATATTAAATCACTAGCAAAGCAGACTACATTTCAGAAACAGCAAGGGCAGACTAAGAATATTTTAAATGAAAAATTACATGCTGGTTAATAATAATACAGCTGACCTATGTTTAAGGGAGAGAAATTTTAATCATGTGCATATTAAATATTAATAACCTATTCTGTTATTGTTATAATAAGGTTAAGTAGGCTTCTCCATGCTTAAGGAAAGAGGAGGAACTAGGAATGCATAACTGTGCAAAGAGATAGAGAGACGGGAGACAGACAGAAGGAAAATGTGTCAACAATAAACGAGAGGAAATGAAAAAGAAGGAAAAGATGACGATGGAAACTAATCTCTATGTGTCATTATGACTGCCAGAGCACTGGCAAAGAAGCAGCATCCTTTTATTTCAATTTTAATCATTTCTGAATTTTAATACCCGGCTCCTTTTGTAATTCTCCTGGCATTCCCCATATGCCTCCATCCCAGCCAAAACACCAGTGTAAATTAAATGGCAGGCAACCACACCACTGATGCAGCCTCCCCAAAGAACCTACCAGGTGACCAAAAGCAGAAAAAGGTATGTCTACCTTACATCCCTGAGGACTGCCAGCCAATTAACTGGCTGAATGTTCTCTATTTTCTCTAATTTTGTAAGGAAGGACAGTAGTTGGGTAATCTACAGATAGAGAATCGTTAAAAAAATAAAGCAAGCCAGTGGTAATACAATAATCAGTGACCATCAGGGCCTGGAAAAATGAGTTTGCTCTCACTGGCACTAAGGAGCATCACATGATTATTTAATTACAGCTCTAATTTTTGTCTCGTGGATGGCAACATATCAACAATTAATAGGGCAAATAGAGGAGACTGTTTTTAAAGAGACAGAATGTGCATGGTAATGGACTAGGTCACACAGCAGCCTGCTGCTTCAGAAAGACTTTTCTTTGTGTAACTAAACAGCACTGTCTTGCAAAGAGCCTCACATGTGGCAATAAATTTAAAGAGGAAGTGTCTTTTTTTTTTTAAAGATAACTTTCTTAGAAGGCTGGCAACTTTTCAGAACCTTTCAGATGCACCTAACCCAACCCCACTGCAATGCGAGCATTAATTTTAAGGAATAGAAGGAAATCATCTTTAACATAAATACCCTAAATCTCAAAACAGTGTTACACAATGGATATAAAAATCCATTTTATATATAAGTGGATAGAAAAATATCTGTTATGCAATTAATCATGGCTGATATTCATCCAGTGAGGCCCTGGAAAAACATCACTGTCGTAGGAAAGAACAGACAGAGGTCAGTCAGACTGCTTAGCGCACAGTAGTTTTGGCCCTAGAAGATCAGAAGGACCTTTACCCCGTAGCCTGACTCCAGGGACGCAAGAGCAGGTTGTGAGCACCACCCCACAGCAGAAGACCAAAAGCCTCAACAGAGACCCTGGCCCACCCTCAAGGTCGAGGAGGAGGAAAAAGACCCTGATTCTCCTGTCCAAAAGGGCACAGCACTCAGAGGAGAAAACCACTCAGTCATCCAGAACACGGGCGCATGTGCAGAGGGCAGACGAAGTGTGCAGCAACCCCACTGCGAGAGAAGACTGGGGAGAAAAGCCTTTCCCACTAAACCATATCGGCACAAGCTGAACTCACCATTCTGCCATTAATTTAGCAGATAAACAGTGCTCTCCATGCAAGACAGAATGTGAAGTTGCTATTTTCTGTAACACAGACATGTACCTTACACTGATTTTTTTTTTTTTTTGGTAGTTGAATAACTTGTTGGAATAAATAGAGGCAGCAGCACCTAAAAATTCATGAAGTGGGAATCCCAGTACATTTTTAAGCACTGTATCACAAGGTTAGAGGGTCAACATATCCAGATTAGCTGAGAGAGTTCAAAGAGTCAACCAGTTTGAGAGTTGCCTACGGTAGGCTCAGTCCAGCTTTCAGCCTCACTAGTTTCAGTCACCCACTGTTTGCCAGGCCAGAAGCCAAGGCAAAAACCCAGGCTTTAGATCTGGAAAATAAAGTAGTCTTAGAACTACAGCTGTGATCAGCTGCTCAAACGTATCTTACATATCATGCTTTACAGAATTGTAAGGGCACAGCCTGGCTCAAGAAATAGTGGCTAAAACGATGCTACAAAGGGAATCACCTCAGTAAGCGTTTAATGGCTTATGTTGGCCAAGTCATCACAAAACAAAGATGTGGGCATCTCAGACTGCAGTGTGGGAAGGCCTAAACTGCGGAGGGACACTGGTTTCTGAACCTACTAAGCAAAGGCGCTCAAGTCAATGCTAATACAGAGAAAGGGGAAAAAAGAAGAAAATTAAAAATCTTACATCCCAGTGAAAAGTCTAAAATTAAGTTACTTTATTAGAAAACATTCTGATAATTGTGGACCCAAAATCTGACTCCATACATTCTGAAAGACTATTCTGAAAAGAGGCTAGCAAGCAGCAGCTTGCATGCAACAGTATACATCATTCTTTTTTAACATGACTGTTAATATGCAGTTAACATGCCTCAGAAAAGACTGTAATTAACTGTCTAGGGCTCCAATAACACTAATAAGTGTACAGTATTATTAAAATACAATGACTCCTTGCAAAGCAAGGCTGTCATTTTTAAACTTTTAAGATAATGTTCTAAATTGGTTTTGAGTCTTCTTAAACCACCCCAAAGAGAGCCCACCTCTAAGAAAAAAAAATTAAAGCATAATTATTAAAATATTATTCCTTCTCACAGTCTGGAGAAATCTATTAGAAAGAACATCTAGGTGTCATTTCAGTTGGCGGAAATACAATGAGAAACACTTGGATTATTTCATCAATTCTGGATGTCCTTTTAAAATTTAAAATTGTAAGCATTTGAATTGAGTACTTTATTTACTGATAAAATATTTTTATCAGTGAACAAGGAGAGAAAGGTTTGCTATATCAAGAATCATTACATAGCCCTGCTGTGAATCCCCAATGATTTCCATTGTCTGGTTCACTGGATCAGGAAAACTCAATTGCATTCAACATCAAACAGCTAATTATGGAGACACCATATTCAGGACTATCTCTATTTCAAAAGATATCTGCATATACTAGGTTGTATTTTATTTATAATAATTATTACAATAAAATATTTATAACAGACAACCTCTTTTACCTTAAAGTCCTTAACATTGTAAACGTTAAAAGGCCAAATTGTCATTTGCAGGCTCTTAACGGCATATCAGAAGCCACTGAGTAAGACTAGCAAAGAACCTCTAGCAATCCACCCTACTCTGCCCAGCTTCCTGGAAAACTGCATCTACAGAGTTCCCCCTCTCACAGATTACTGAGTACCTTTTCTTTAAATATCTCAAGAAAGGAAGCGGTAGTAATTTCTCCTGGGAGCTCTCCACCACCCTTCACCGCCCAGAGGAGCTCACATGCTGCAGACTTTCTGCTGCTCTCTGGCTCCAAATCATCTCTCACCAAGAAACAGCAACATCCAGACACGGAGACCTCGCCTGGACACTCAGTCCCAGCCTCTCCTGGGGGCTGGAGCCCCTAGGTCACCGCATGGAACTAACAGGAACTTTTCTGGCACTTACCCTCCAAATACCAGAGGCTGCTCTCAGAATCTAGCCCTCCAGGAGAGCTCTCAAGAAGGAGTCTTTGACGAGGTGACAATGACGAAGTTGTCTCTGGCACAGCTAGCAAAGCAGAAGCATCCCCAAATGAGGTGGAGACCAGTTGCCTGCAAAGCAGCTGGACCATTCTGCAGTTCTGAGGGTGCGTCACAAACCAGGTCGTAGCTCTGGGTAGAGTCCACCCACTTCAGGGCACAACGCCCTCCATTTCCTGCACACCTGGGGGAAGGGGTCGGCGGGCGGGAGGGGGCGCAGCGCAGGTCCACAGACACCCTAGCGGAGGCAGGGCCAGGTGCAGCCTGCCATCTGCTCCTTCTGCAAGCGCCTCAGCTTCATTTGGGGGACCTGCACCCCTGGGGTGCAGCAAAAATTCGTGTCACGATAAGCGGGCTCTCTGATGAGTGATGAGTGCAATAAAATACTGCACAGTTAAAGGTGTTATCCAGCAAGACCGTTTCTCCACTGGAAAACTGAACCAGCTCTTAATGTTTGATTACAAGACACTTCACCACCAAATATCAAATAACTGGACTGAATAAATGTCGGCCAAATCTAGGCACGTAAATGCCGGGATACTGGTTAACTGATTTTCATCTCTCATAACTAAGCTGGGATCGCCACATAAACCAAATTACATCCTTGAAAGTCCATGGAAAGAGGTGATGAGAATTTCTATTTACGAACCTTCAGACAGCAACAACTGTGGCAGAGATACAGAATAACTTCAAAGCATAAAAATAGGCCAATATGCTGGAGAAACGCTAAGCTACTAAATCTCACCCTGAATATATATACACACAATCTGGGTCTATTTACTCCGAATGAAATATCTGATCTTAAAAAAGACTTTAAAAAATAAACAGCAAAAGGTACCATTGGCATAAGTTCAAAAGTACTAAATAATGTGTGTTAAAGTGTTGATCGCACTCTATGAAGACATCAAGTTGAAATAGACTTACCATTGAGAATAGCACTTAGGAACGATATATAAATTACCACAGAGGACACTTTTTCTTTGGGAGGGAAGGAGAGGAAGCTTGTGTAACAGATTTGATTTATATGCCGCATTAAGACCACATTCTGCTCTGATGTCAATGGAGTATGTGATTAGAGACTGACAACTGAGTGGACAGGCTGAGTGTTAAGAGCTACTTACAGAATGTCCTTGATGACAAGCATTTTCTCAAATTAATTACAAGTTTTGGAGCTCAGCTTTAACTGTATTTTGATGTTTCCAGGGTCTCCAAAGAGAATGGGCTTCCAATTTAAAAGGAGAAACACCTCAATTTAGTATTGTAAAAAAGTTGAGATCCAAGGTTGGCTGCTTAAACAAAAAGATGAAGGAGGCAAGAACATTTTCAGAGGAAAGTTAACTGTACCAGCCCATCCATCCGTCAGTGTGTTTTACTTTATATTAATATTTGCAGATCTTCATTAAAAACTGAAGCATTCCATCTAAGGCTTGGAAGAGAAGACATTTTATCAAAGCTACTATCTAAGTAATCAAATAGTTGAAGTTATCTCTTTGGAACTTTGTAGAGAGTTTAATTTAGCAAACGTACACTTGAATGTGTTTGAACATACTTGTCCTGAGGTTGCTCTAAGATGACTATTTTAAGTGGCATGTGGATTCTTTGGGGATTTGGATATAACAGTTGAGGTATGTAAAGTAAACATGTATAATATCTCTTTCAACTGATTCTTGCAGGACAGAAATGAGAAGATGAAATAACTTTTTTTTTTTTTTAAAGTTTAGCCACTGGGAAATGATAAGAAAACTCTTCTCGACCCCTACCCCCAACCAGGAAGAGTCTAAAGCCCTGGATTAGAGTACAGGTAGGTATTAAAGTGGAGACAGGGCCATTATTTAGTGGTGACAGGAATATAAATACGTGCAGTAACCTATAAACTGGTATTTACTTCAGGAAGGTAAGTAATATTTTTCCTCTGATTGCTGAGCTGTCAGTTTAATGCAGCGTAAATAAACAGTAGGTGCCTGCTAGCTCGAAGTAGGAAGTGTTCATTCCACACGAGGAACAGATTACTGAAGCCTGATGCTCATCGTGCTGAAACATAACTTTCATTTTACCAGAAAATACACCCCACCATGGAAGCTTTTCCGTGCCTGATCTATTAATTAACTTAACTCTGTTCTGTCAAAATGTAAACCAATTTGTTAAAAGCATCCCAGAGTTTTGGAGTTTGCAAACCAAATCAATTGGAAAAGCAAGAGGGATGACGGTTCTGTAATCTGATCACAAATGCTAAAAATGACTACTTAATAAGCAGAAACTACACCAAACCAAAAAAAGACAAAGAGCATATTTAAATGGAGAATTTAATCATCACGGTTACCGAATTTACTCAAAAATCCTCCTCCTTTGCTAATTAAAAGCAACTGGCACCTTTTGTATTTTGCAACCTTGTGCTGCTGAGGTCTGTTCACTATGGACGCTTATTCTGCTCTCTGAAATAGCTAATGGTAAACCATTCATAAAAATCCAACCACATGCCTTAATTCTAATCAAAATACTACTGAACTCCCCTGAGAGAAGGAGCAAGTCTGGAGAGCAAATGATGATACCCACCCGAACAGCACTCATGTCAAATGCGCTTTTCTTCTCCTTCTCTATACACCACAAAGCTCTGTCGGCATGGAGCAACTCCTGTGCTTCTGTACAAGCACCAAGCAAAATCTCTCCTGGCATCAGTTAAAGTGGGAACTCACCTTATCTAAAATTATCTAAAAAGCATAAAAGGCAATTTGGGGAGGTTTCTATTTAAAACCTGAACAAACTCTGATCATTAATCAGTGGATTGTAAAGGAATAAGAGGGGTGTGAAAAAATAATATCTTGACTAGATCTGCACTTGACTACAACACGTTCAGGCAGAGTCAGTCACATGTGTTTACATACTCCATCAGTCTCAAGCATGAAGGCGATGCAAGAGTCGCCCGGGACAACACGTCTTAGAAGAAGAGGTGTTTGTGTGAAGGGCATATCTGTGTATGGCCCTTTTGAAAATTTACAGAGCGGATGAAAAACCACCAGAGTGCTTCACAGAGTTCCCGCTGCATATCCATGTTGTGTTCAGCTCAACAGTGTTTGTAACCAAAAGGTTTTAACAATAATGAGGAACAGGTGCTTGTCACCTGACCTTTTAGGCCTAATTTATGATCCTCAACCAATCACATGAACAAAAATCATTGAAGATCTCCCCCAGATATTTCTGATTTTGCTAATTTAATGCAGACTTGCTGAACCATCACTCAGCACGTCATTTTATTCAATCGCAGGTTCCTATAGCTGGCAACAGACTTCTGTGCAGAAATAAACCAACATTCATTTTGTTGCTGTTCTCATTTAAGATGCTTTGAGACAAAAGAACTACTTTTGTAGATTATCAACCAAAGAATATATTAATTTATTACAACAACTGAACAAAAGGCATTCCTTTGGAATACTTTTACATACAAAGAACTATTATTTATTACATATTTCAGCTTGTGGGAAAATGAAGAATGCATTGATTCTGGAAATAACTGTTCAGACTTTTGGAAGTTCTTTAAGCCTGCTTTCTCGGCTGATTTTTACCCTGCTTCTCCCCCTTGTCCCCCTCTACCCGCCACCCACACCCCCCACACATTTTAAGGCACTAGTACTTTAGGAGGGAAATCCCTATCTGCTCTTTTCTCATCCATCATGTGTATCATTATTCAGAAAGGAATACAAATTTGAGCAGGGATTTTTATTTTTCTTGTATAATCTTGTTACAGTGTAGCCATGCTCAAATTTAACAACGCTTTGTATTTTATAGCTACTGTTTACATATTATGTATTACATATGACTGAACAACTCTACATTTAAAATATTGTTTCCATTAGGAAAAATGTAAAGTAATAAGTGTCAAATGGAGATGAAGAATAAACATGCCTGGTATATTTATAAAATGCATAGCCGTTTAAAATGTACACAAATAGGATACATATTTCGCTACTGTTACATTTTATATAGTATCCACATCGTTTAAAGTGTATTTAATAATGTGCCTAACCAAGTTAATTAAAGCATTTATGTCTGCTGATTGTGTTAAACACTTGGAGAGGTAGTGAAAGATACAGCCAGTTACTTCTGCTAACTAAAGTTGAAATTATGCACTTATTATAACCTTTTCTAACAATGTGAGAAAAACAGAGCAAATATATTAAATTTGTTTCACAACAGATGCTTAGGTTGTTAATATTTAAGATGCCTATTCATGCTATTCCTGTCTGCACATTTGTCAAAAATGTAAGCCTGAATGCTAATGTTTGCCAGCAGACTGGAGCAGCTAGTATATGAATGCACTCCTGTTCCACTAAAATAATATGCAAAAGACATAAAGGACTGCTGCTAAATCATAGCAGAGTGCCACACAGGGTTAAAGGCTTTAGAGCAAACACCTCAGCCTTGGCTGTCTCATCTTTTTCTTTTTTTCCCAAGTTTACATTTGACTGCAGAATAAATCTTAATTCCTGACATCTCAGAAAAATCCACTTTAGATTGGGTGTAAATTTCAGTAAAATTTCAGCGGCATGAGACCGTCGGCAGCACAAACACTGGATTTCGGGACCTGCTTGGGACAAATCCTGAGACCCCGCAGCAGCGTGTTCCTCGTTCCTAACCCCCTCGTCTGTCCTCTTGGGAAAGTAAGGTCCCCTGGCCTCCCAGGAGGGAACCCCAGCCAGTAGGGGCAGAAAGGTTCTCTCCTGAGACTAGGACTTGCTTTCGTCTTTCGCTTTTCTCGCTCTCCTTACAACCATGTGGAGACCAAGACTCCCAGCGTTTGCCTGAAAACCCGGAATGCTGCGGAGGAAGTTCGCCAGGGTCCGGGCTGCCAACCAGGGCTCTGAGAGGCGATCCTGAGATTGACACTTGGAAGCGAAAGGTGCTACGCTCTAGTGGCGATCCGGGCCGAAACGTCTAGCAAGAGCCCCGAGCGCTTCTCCGGGCTTCTGGGGGCGCCTGGGCCTCCAGCCCAGTGGGTCTCCCGGGTCCCAGCACGCGCCTGTCACTGCCCGGAGCAGCCGCCGGCCGGCCCTGCCCTCTCCCCTTGGTTGTGCAAACCCGCGCCCCGCCGGCCCCGGAGCCCGGGCGGCAGAGCGCCCCGCGAAGGCCTCGGCGCCAGTCTCGGCGCGGACCGCAGGCCGTCCCGGTGCGGTCCCGGCCCCCGGGGAAGGCGGCGCGCCCTGCGGGCCCCAGCTCGACCCCCGACCCGCCCGCGTTCGCCCCGGGAGCCGGTCAGGACCCACCTGCCTACCGCCGGCGAGGGCTCGACACGCCGGGCGCCGCCGCTTTCCAACTCCCGGCTCCAAGTTGAGCGCCCCGGCGCCGAGCGGCTCCGGGCTGGAGAAGTTGCCGCAAACTTCCCGCGCCCCCCTCGCCGCCCCCGGCGGGCGCGCGGGCCGGGACGGATGCTGAGCCTGATGCACGCGGCCGGCCGACGGGACCTTCCCGCTCCCCGCCCGGCGCCGCGCGGCCAGGCCGGCTCCGGGGCGCACACAGCGGGTCTCCGCGAGCTCCCGGCGCGCTTCCTGAGTCCCCTTTTCTCTTGCCAAAGGGGGTCCCGCGGCGGGCCCGGAGGCGTTCGTGCAGCCGTAGTCTGTCGGGGCAGGTGTGCGCGCGCGTCCACAC
>SJYG01000589.1:623378-659852 GCA_006410535.1 Litocranius walleri | reverse complement strand
GGGCGCCGGAGCCGCGACCCCCGGGCGCGAGGGTAAGTGTGGGCGCCCGCGGGGGGCGCGGCGCGGCCCCGGGCGCGCCAGCCGGGCCCCTCTCCTCTCCCGGGCCCCACGCGCGCGCACCCCGCCTGCTGCAGCCGGCGGCTTCCTCCCGCGGTTCGCTGTTTGGCTGGGCTTTTGGGGGGTACGGGGCGGGGGCTCCAGGGGTGACTGTGGCTGAGTGCCAGCGGAGGAGGAAGTCAAGGCAGAGGCCCCCCGCGCCGCGCCCCCACCCAGGCCGGCCGGTGGGCGGAGGTTTGCCCCCCGCCCGGGGTGCAGGACCGGCTCTCCCCTCCGCGGCGCTCGGTGGAGACGATCCCGCCTAGAGGGCCTCCTTGCCCGCCAGGCGGCTCCGCTCCCCTCCCCGCGCCCCACCCTCGGCCCGCAGCGCCCCATCCGGGAGCGCGGCGCCCCCTCCGCGGAGCACGTGGCGGGCGAGTCGGGGTCCTCCTGCAGACCCCCGCCCCGCCACTCCGCGTTCATCTAATATCCTCCCGGGGCAGCGCTCCTGCTTTTCATCCCATTGGCCAAAGACGCCTAAACTGAGGTCCGCTCGCTCCAACGAGCAGGAAGCACAAAGGGCAAGTGCGGAGGCCGGACTGACTGGGGACTCGGGGAGCGGGGGCGAGGGGACCTTTCCAAAGGGGACTGAGACGCCACGCGCCTGGGGCCTGGGTGACCGAGGACCCCGGGCTGAGGAGAAGCGGGGACTCGGTTTGTCCTGTTTTCCTAAGGGAACTCACAGGTCTTTTGTGTCGTGTTGTCCTTGGGAAATTCGCATGGAGTATGACCACAGAAAATGACTCCTGTTTACTCAAAGTTAAGGAAATTGGGGAAACGAGGTGTTCTTCTGTGTGTGTGTCTGTGCGTGTAGTGAAGTTTGTGGCTTGAACTGTCAAACGTCAGTTTGTAACGGTAAGGACCGCAGAGGCGCCCCGGTGTGCTTTTTAGAAGCTGCACTTTCTTGAGTTCCGTTCACTTAAGGCTGGCTCTCTCCTGAAGCCCCCTAAATAACTGTGCTTCAAGGGAAGATCCTGGAGCAGGAGGCAGAGGGCTCAGATCTCCGTCCCGCCAGTACAGAGCACTGTTTGCAGGGAAGTTCCTGGAAAGTGGCTGCGGGCTGAGAACTCAGCTTTTCCTCAAAGCTCCGTGAGGTCCTCTTCTGTCAGATGTCTCTATAAGGCACGCTGGGAAAATCCTGATATCCTTGCCTTCTTGCTGTATCTTTTACACGGTGGTTGAATCTACCTTCAAGTCCTGGAAACAGCCCGTCGACTGTGCTGTATTTTTGTGTGGTTTTTCTAAATAAAAGGAGGGCAGCGCTTGTCTTCTCCTTGGCTTCTGATATGCCCATTCTTTTCTATTAATGGGTATTGAAATCACTGGAATTGATCAGTCTTTTTCAGTTGATTGTCATTTTATGCAGAGTCGGCAATCCCAAAGACAGAATAATGTAAAAAGTTTATAAATTAGTGTTCTTTTAGAAAACTGGCACCTTGCCTTTTAAGACACAGGTGCCCACCTCAGCTCCTGGTTCTAAAGCAAAGCAAAAAGGTGTAAATGGATCAAACACAAGTGTTTCTTCTTGGACCACTTTTCTGCCTCCACAGGATCCAAAAGACACCAAATCCTTCTGCCTTCATTTACCAAAATGCTGAATTGCCTAACTAGTACCAATATCTCCATCTGGGGATGACATCAGGTTTGGAATGGAAAGAATAAATTCTCAGTCTTTAATTACTGCTTATTAGCAATTTCTTATAGCAGGCAGCTGATTCTCCAATTCTGAAAGCCTGAAATGAAGCTTAGCAGAAATGGAAATATTGAAAAAAAGGTTGTTTCTTCTCCTTTACATACTTTTACATTACTCATCTACTACCCCAAGTCATTCACCAAACCCTCAGAATTTAAGGTGGTAAACCAAGGGAATATTTTGCTCCAACCTCTTGAATTTGTTTTTCCCTTTTCAAATAGTCTTATACAGAGAATTCACAGGCACCATTATAATATAGAATTATGTAATGATGGGTACAGTGCATGAAATAATGTATCTTGTAAACTCTTATGTAAACTTTGCCCCCTGGCACATAGTAGGAATACATTAAATACTTACCCAGTTAAGAAGTTAAGGAAATATTCTAATTGGCCACAAATTCAATAGTACAGGGCTAAGGGTTTTTTTTTTTTTTTTTCAGAAGGAAGAATCATTTTGCCTGAAAATTATTAGGGTAATACATTTGTGCTCCTTGTTTTTTTGTTGTTTTGTTTTGTTTTTGTTTTTTTTTTAAACAAGTCCAAACCTAATTTAAATGGTTGAAAGACAAGTATATCTGAAACATATCAATCAGTTAATAATAATAGCTAGTGTCAAATGCTGACATTTTCCTAGGAGAACAGACAATAAACTATTGTGTCCTAAATACCATGAGAAAGATGCAAAGGAAGAATAAGAGTATTGGCCTGCAAGGGACTTATTTGCTGGGAAAATTACATTAAATTCAGACAACTCAGTGGGTCAGTAAATGGCTTGAGGCAAAAGAATACTTTAAATAAATAGATTTTTTTTTTCTTTTTTAGACCAGAGGAAATAGACATCCTGAAGTTCCAGATTGGCAGGTATTTTTAGAGTTAATTTATTGAGTCAAAACTTTCAGGGCCATCCAAACAAACATCTTGAGTGAAGAGAAACTTGCTGCTTACCTCCAGAGAGATGAAGATTTTGTCTATAGAGCGCTCAGCCCAGAGTAGAATTTAGTGTGCGCTGTATGAATGAACAGTGGCCTAACTAGTTCATTCCATCCTTCTATGCTTTGTACATCTTCTTAAATTGCACAGGATCAGTCTTCCAAAAATTTCCAGCTGTCAGTCTTAGTTCTGCCGCTTGGCAGCAAACCAGAGCCATCTGTTGTATCAGTCAGGATAGGCTATGTTATGCAGCGTAACAAACAGTCCCAAGAATCACTGGCCATAATGCCACAATAACATATCTTGGTTGCACGATGTGTCGACTGCAGGCCGACTGGTCTGTTCCGTGTCCCAGGCTGGCAGGACAGTCGTCACTCCGAGTGTTTCATGTTGCCCTGGGAGAATGAAGATCACCCTGGGGAGTCTCATGCTGGTATTTAAATGCTGCAGCCACAAGACACACGTCTTTAGGGCTCACAACTTCCTATTCAGGACTAGTAACGAGGCTCCATGGAATCATCTCAAGACCAGATAGGGCAGTCTGTCTTGTGCTCCAGAGTGGAGAGCGCTGGTGCACAGCTCTAAGAACTGCTTTGCTCATGGCGGCTCTCGTCCACGTGACCACTCCAGATAAATGATTCCTTCCTGCCGCTTGGGGGCCCAGGCGCTCCGCTCCTCAGGGCAGACGCTGCCAGAGAGACCACTGGCCGATAAGCGAGACCACTGGCCGATAAGCGACGCGCTCTGGCCCCTCTCACCCTCAGCTCTCTGAATGCAGCGCGAGGACTCACCCCTCCACACCAAGACGTGGGGCCCTCTCAATTTTAAGTCTCTTTTACTTAAAATATACTTACTTTTGTTGTATATATTTCATTTTCTCAAGGCTTGTTTTTCCCTGAGAGGGTTCGATGAGCAAGAACTTGTAAGAGCTGCTATCTGGAGATGTCATGGTCATTATCAAGCTTTGAAACTTGGTTTCAAGTCATCACTTCCCTTATTTTAAATGTCACAGTCTGGTGACACAGATAAAACGTTCTCCTGAGAGGATCCACTCATGCGCCCATTCATCCATCTTTTTGTGCATTCAGTGAACACTGTGTGCCCACCAGGTGCCGGGCGCCGTATTAAGAGCTGGGGATATGGAGGTGGATGGTGCTTGTTCAGTCACTAAGTCGTGTCTGCCTGTTTTGCAACCTCTTGGGCTGTAGCCAGCCAGGCTTCTCTGTCCACGGGATTTCCCAGGCAAGAATGCTGGAGTGGGTTGCCACTTCCTTCTCCAGGGGATCTTCCCGACCCAGGGATCGAACCTGCGCCTCCTGCATTGGCAGGTGGGTTCTTCACCGCTGAGTTACCTGGGAAGCCCTATGGAGTGGATAGAGCCCTCCTTTTCAAGAAATATATTTTCCAACTGGACAAATAGAATTCTGAATTTTGATTTCTATTACAATTGCAATACTAATAGAATCACGTAGTCCTGTGGGAACACTTGGGTAGAAGCAAATAACTCTCTGGTGGGGATTGAGAAATGTTCCACAGAGGCATTGGACTAAGTCTTGAGGATAAATGAGATTCCTTTAGGCAGGAAAGGAAGCTGGAGGGAGGGTCTTTCAAGCAGAGAGTCCATCATGAGTCAGGGCCCCGAGGAAGACAAAGCTTGTCATTTAGTGAACTACAGAGAATTCACTGTGGCTGGAACAGAGGGTCTTTAGAAAGGATGAAACCAAAGAGCTTCAGCTTGTGAAGATCCTCGAAGACATACTCTGCATAGATGTTATCCCATCACTCAGGGGATTTCAGACTCTTCCATCTCCCTTGGTCCCAGCATGAATGTAAATGAACAAAGCAGGCAGAGCTGCAGCCATCAGGGACTGTGGCAAGCAGGAGAGGAGGTTCTCTGTCTAAATGGTCAGTTCGGCAAATGGTGCCAGATATCAGACCTTCCAACTTTCAAAGAGAAGCTGCTGATTAGATTCATATGAAAAATTAAAACATTACATGATGAGGACTTATCCACATTTTAAAGGACATACGTAGAGGGAAAACACGTCTGTGGGTCAAAACCAACTTAAGGACCCCCAGTTCCATGTCTCCCACTATGTGAAACAGGGAGTCATGAAAGCGTATAAAGATAGGATGATAACCATCTGGTCCCTCTAGAAGGACCGCTCTGGAGGCAGGGTGGACAGGAAAATCCTGGAGCCAGGAGAGTCTCGCTGATACTTCATAACCATTTGAGTGATGATGCAAAGCCCTTTATAAGGACACAACCTTCCAAGTATATAGGGTAGAAGCGTGCTCTGTCGCTAAGTCACGCCAGACTGTTTGTGACTCCGTGGACTGCAGCCCGCCAGGCTCCCCTGTCCTTGAGATTCTCCAGGCAAGAGTACCAGAGTGGGTTACCATTTGCTCCTCCAGGGGATTTTCCCAACCCAGGGATTGAACTGGTGTCTCCTGCATTGGCAGGCAGATTTTTTACCACTGCATGGAAACCCATGTATGGGGGAAGCCCAGTAAATATTTACAGAACTGATGAATGAAAGAGAAGACATTTTCAGAGGAGGGACACACATTGTGAGTACTCCTTATGTGGTACCCTTCCTTTGCTAGACTGTTTATTTTTCAAGACCACAACGATCGTTTACTTTAAGGACTTAAAAAAATTTCTTGGCATATCGTTGCTGACAGTGTTGTGTCAGATTTAGGCGTACAGCATAGTAATTCAGTTACACATATACATAGGTTCATTCTTTTGCAGATTCATTTCCCGTATTGGTTATTACAGAATATTGAGTAGAGTTCCTTGTGCTATACAATAGGACCTTGTTGGTTGTCTGTTTTAAATATAGTAGGGTGTGTGTGTTAATTCCAAACTCCTAATTTATTCCTCCTTGCTGCATCCATTTCCCTTTTGATAACTGTAAGTTTATTTTCAAAATTTGTGTGTCTGTGTCTGTTTGGAAACATGTTCATTTATATCATTTTTTTAAAACTTCACATATGAGTGATATCATATCATAGTTGTCTTTCTCTGTCTGACTTAATTTTCTCTGACAGATGGACGGATAAAGAAGATGTGGTGTGTGTAAGCAGGTGAATATTACTCAGCCATGAAAAAGAATGGAGTCGTGCCACTTGCAGTGGCGTGGATGCACCGTGATCTTTTCCTGATCAGATACGATTTTTCTGTATCACTCTATGATAAATAATGCTGTTTTATTTTTTAATGCACAAATCATTCAGTGCAGGACACAAAGATCAGCAGCTGTCAGAAGAATATCTGTTCTCTAGGACTGAACTTTCTGATCCTCTCACCCTACTGAGGAATGCCAGCTAAACAGATGGGTCTTATTCCGAGCCCTGCAACTGGACTCTCGGGCTCTGTGAAACTGCAGAGACCCATTTGGACAGCTTGTGCATGTCGCTAGTGAAAACCAAGCTCTCTATTACTATCCATCGGAGCATATTATAACTCAGTCTGTGCTACCCATGTGCCTAAGACGATCTCAATGTTGTTAATTTTTCAGTTAAAAAAAACATGAATCCACTGAACACTTCTTTCTCACAGCTTCTTTCCTGCTCTGCCATTCCACAGTCAGCAGTCTGAAATAACACCCCACACTCTCCCATAAACTCCTATAAAATCTTAGAATCACTAGGTGTTCTTTCATAAGGTGTGGCAGTTGCTTGTAGGTTCTGTTCCCCTGGGCACATCCAGATTCTCCAAGCCACCCAGCTCACTGGACAATGAAATCTTTAAATTCTGAACAACTCACTCTACAAATTGTTGTTTTTTAGCTCAGCTCCCCTGAGGTGTAATCTCTATAGGATGAAATGCGCCTATTTTATATATTCCGTGAGTGGAGCAGCATGAGCAAATTATACTATTTTCAGCAAACTTCAGAATAAATAAACAGGCAGAACAGAAAGCAAAGAGGAACTAAACAGCCTCTTGATGGAAGTAGAAGAGGAGAGTGAAAAGCTGGCTTAAAACTCAACATTCAAAAACTAAGATCATGGCATCTGGTCCCATCATTCCATGGCAAATAGAAGGGGAAACAATGGAAACAGTGACAGACTTTATTTTCTTGGGCTCCAAAATCACTGCAGATGGTGACTGCCGCCATGAAGTTAAAAGATGTTTGCTCCTTGGAAGAAAAGCTATGACCAACCTAGACAGTGTATTAAAAAGCAGAGACATTACTTGGCCAACAAAGGTCCATCTAGTCAAGGCAATGGTTTTTCCAGGAGTCATGTATGGATGTGAGAGCTGAACTATGAAGAAAGCTGAGTTCTGAAGAATTGATGCTTTTGAACTATGATGTCGGAGAAGAGTCTTGAGAGTCCCTTGGACTGCAAGGAGATCCAACTAGTCTATCCTAAAGGACATCAGTCCTGAATATTCTTTGGAAGAACTGATGTTGAAGCTGGAACTCCAATACTTTGCCACCTGATGTGAAGAACTGACTCACTGGAAAAGACTCTGGTGCTGGGAAAGATTGAGGGCAGGAGGAGAAGGGACGACAGAAGATAAGATGGTTGGATGGCATCACTGACTCAATGGGCATGAGTTTGAGCAAGCTCTGGGAGTTGGTGATGGACAGGGAAGCCTGGCGTGCTGCAGTCCATGGGGTCACAAAGAGGCAGACACGCCTGAGGGACTGAACTGAACTGAGCCTTGGGTGTCTATCTAGATTCTAATCCTGGTCAACTACCTGTATGACCTGGAGCAAGTCTCCTAATTTTCTGCCTCAACTTTCTTATCCTTGTGATGGAAATAATAATGTTAACCACCTCCTCTGGTAAGTATATGCCCAGTGTTTCAACACAGCTGGTACTCAATAAAGGCTCACAATTGCTTCTTTTGTTAATTTTTTCATTATGAAAGATTCTAGTAGAAAAGAAATCTTGGGGTTTAAAGAAAAGTAAAAATGAATTGACTGGAATGTAAGTGGGGTAGGAGCAAGTCCCTCCTGGGTGACTTGCTGGTGTGCCAGGGGTAAACAAAGCCCCGGAATAATGATGGCTGCTGCTTCTGGAATGTTTATTTTTTTACTTAAATATTTTGGAAGAAATTCTTTTTCTGTTACATACCCTGGCACTCAATACAACGTTTTGCATGCATTTTTAAGGAAAACAAGTGTCTTTGCAACTGGGACAGGGAGCCTGGGACCTGCATGGGGCTGCGTGTCTTTCTTTCTGCTGCTCTGCATCCTCCCTTGCTTTGATGGAAACGTCTGCAAATTTCAGACCATCCACCTAGTAGCATTTACCTCAAGGTGGTTAGAACACCTATTTTTATATGCTGATAATGCTGCCCAAATGCAGAATCTTTGCCATTAGTCAGCATTCACAGTTTAGATGAAAAAAATCAGGAAGAAATGTATTAAAGCAGAAGCTTGGGAAGGTCAAGTCGCCAGGAACAGAATTCTAGTTCTGGTTCTATAACTCATCAGCTCGTTTCTTGATGTCTTCCCAGCTATCCTTCCCATGTACCTAGAATAAATGCATACTGTTGAAAGATCTTGTGATAGACACCTAATCTTCATTATCTCAGTTTCCTAAACCTTAAAATTGGAACAGCAGATCTCAAACTTGAGTGTGTTCAGGAGTTAGCTAGAATGCTCATCACAGTGGAGGTTCCTCAGCTCTAAGTCCGTACATTCAGGTTCAGTAGAAACAAGCTGGGGTCCAGCAATCCCCATGGATTTGAGAAATGAGGGCTGTAAGGGGGAAAATCCAACTCAAAACTGAAGCTACTTCCTTGTTTATTCTCCTGGCACTTACGTATTCTCACACGCTCCCATACACTGAAAATGCCGTGTGAGGGCTGCTTTCGGCATAGTCAGATCCAGCTGCTCAAACATGTCACCAACTATCTCTCGGTTCTGCTTTCTTCTGTTTTAACTTGATTCTCCGTCTGATTGTCCCTTCACTGGAGTAAGCTCCCCATCCAGGCGTCCATTCTTCTGACATAGGAACCCCAGCCCAAAGAGCTCCCCTCTTTCTCAAAGTTTCCAGCTAAAGAATTATACCTGGTTGTGACTGGACCAACTTAAATCCTATGCCCAGACCTGGACTCAGCACCCTGGCCAGGGGCTGTGGTACTTGACTCACTAGTCTTGAGTCCAGTGCCCACCTTGGATTCATGAATGCAGCCACCCTACCCAAATCAAGTAGTCTGCAATTAGGGAGATATGATTCTCCAAGAAAAATGGGATTATGTTTCCAGAAACAGGAAGAATGGATGCAAATTGACCAGAACTGTAGATTTCCAGCCACTACCTTACATTTTTTGGAAGCACTTTGATGAGAATGATGGAGAAGGAAATGGCAACCCACTCCAGTGTTCTTACCTAGAGAATCCCATGGACAGAGGAGCCTGGTGGGCTGCCATCTATGGGGTCACACAGAGTCAGACACGACTGAAGCGACTTAGCAGCAGCAGCAGATGAAAATGAGCCAACTGCTCTGTTACAGACAGACAACCTATGTGTCAATACACTGAGGCCTTCAGCTTTCCAGGAGATCCAACGGGGCCTGGGAAAGGCTTAGGTTATTACAGTGCCTGACCCAGTTGCCTCATCCATTTGCCCCAGTGTTTTCCAGTTCAGTTGTCGCTCAGTCATGTCTGACTCTTTGCGACCTCATGGATTGCAGCACGCCAGGCTTGCCTGTCCTTCACTATCTCCCGAAGTTTGCCCAAACTCATGTCCATTGAGTCAGTGATGCCGTCCAACCATCTTATCCTCTGTCGTCCCCTTCTTCTGCCTTCAGTCTTTTCCAGCATCAGGCTCTTTTCCAATGAGTCAGTTCTTCCCATCAGGTGGCCAAAGTGTTGGAGTTTCAGCTTCAGCATCTGTTCTTCCAATGAATGTTCAGGACTGGTTTCCTCTAGGATGGGCTGCTTTGATCTCCAGTGTTTGGGCCGATAGGAAGCATTTTCTGTGTGCTCCAGAAGGATGATTTCTATGCACCTCACCTGTGACACATATTGCAATTCAGTGGATTTTGAGAATCATTCATAGTTTGGGGTTGTTTCTAAAACAGCAAGGTTATTATTTTAAGATCTAAGTAATTATTCTAAGGTAACTTGGAAGCTGATTTATCCAACTGCTGTTGCTGCTTCAGTCCTGTCCGACTCTGTGCGGCCCTGTGGACAGCAGCCCACCAGGCTCCTCCGTCCATGGGATTTTCCAGGCAAGAGTACTGGAGTGGGGTGCCCTTGCCTTCTCCAACTGAAAGGACAATGAAAGCTCTAATGATGTTGCAAAACAGTGGGACAGAACAAAGGAACAAGCAGGACCAGCAGTTAACTCCTACTTTGACCTGTTTTCAGTTTGGTTTTATTCAATATTCTTGGGCAGATACAGCCTATCCCACCTAACGGATGCAGCCCTCCTCTCAGTCTCAGTTAATGTCTGGGACACTGAGGGATGCACGTTATGCACACGGTGCAGAAGGATGCGCAGGCAACAGCGTGGGGCGGGAACCTGAGCCAACCACCGGCCGTCGCCTGTCTAGTGGGTCACGTGCAGGTTCAAGGCAGGAGGGAGCTCTGAAGAGTGAACCGCCAGCTCGTTCGTTTCTGAAGTGAGGAGACTACCATGTTTTCTTGAACTCAGTAAGATGAGTAAAATAAGCGAAGTCTACCTCTTCATTTCACTGCTGTCTTTAGTTCAGGTTCAGAGGGTCTCTCCATGCCCTCCCTTCCCGGTCTCATCTTCTCCAAAGCAGCCCATGGTGCTAGAGGAAGTGTTTTCAGCCTGCGGTTCTAGAATGACTAGACATCCCCAGGGAAAACAAGCTAGAAGCCCTTGATCCCTGCCTCACACCACACACAGCAGCCCATCAGCAATGGATTACAGCTGTGGACGCGGAAGCCAAAACCCTGAACTTTTGGAGCTTTATGTTTTAAAGCATACATAGAAGAGACAAAGTTTGCTTAGAGAAGCCTGAAAAATGATAATCATAAAGAAAAAACTAGATAGAATACACATTAAAAATTTATCCTCATTAAAGAAAGGGGAAAGAGTAAAGCCTGCAGGTCAGGAAGCGACAGTTAGAACTGGACGTGGAGCAACAGAAGGTTCCAAAGAGGAAAAGGAGTCCGTCAAGGCTGCATATTGTCACCCTGCTTATTTAACTTCTCTGCAGAGTCCATCATGAGAAGCACTGGGCTGGAAGAAGCACAAGCTGGAATCAAGATTGCGGGAGAAATATCAATAGCCTCAAATATGCAGATGCTGCTGCTGCTGCTGCTAAATCACTTCAGTCGTGTCTGACTCTGTGTGACCCCATAGATGGCAGCCCACCAGGCTCCCCCATCCCTGGGATTCTCCAGGCAAGAACACTGGACTGGGTTGCCATTTCCTTCTCCAAATATGCAGATGACACCACCCTTATGGCAGAAAGTGAAGAGGAACTAAAGAGCCTCTTGATGAAAGTGAAGGAGGAGAGTAAAAAAGTTGGGTTAAAGCTCAACATTCAGAAAATGAAGATCATGGCATCTGGTCCCATCACTTCATGAGAAACAGTGGCAGACTATTTTGGGGGGGCTCCAAAATCACTGCAGATGGTGACTTCAGCCATGAAATTAAAAGATGCTTACTCCTTGGAAGAAAATTTATGACCAACCTAGGCAGCATGTTAAAAAGCAGAGACATTACTTGCCAGCAAATGTCTGTCTAGTCAAGTTTATGGTTTTTCCTATAGTCATGTATGGATGTGAGAGTTGGACTATAAAGAAAGAATTGATCCTTTTGAACTGTGGGGTTGTAGAAGAGTCTTGAGAGTCCCTTGGACTGCAAGGAGATCCAGCCAGTCCATCCTAAAGGAAATCACTCCTGAATATTCATTGGAAGGACTGATATTGAAGCTGAAACTCCAATACTTTGGCCACCTGATGTGAAGAGCTGACTCACTGGAAAAGACCCTGATGCTGGGGAAGATTGAAGGTGGGAGGAGAAGGGGGCGACATAGGATGAGATGGTTGGATGGCATCACTGACTCGATGGACATGAGTTTAAGTGAACTCTGGGAGTTGGTGATGGACAGAGAGGCCCGGCAGGCGTGCTGCAGTCCATGGGGTTGCAAAGAGTCGGACATGACTGAACTGAAAGCCTGGGAATCCATGATTAAACGAGCATTGCTGTCAAGAGGATTTCCTCTCTTGTGCCTCAGTTCAGATTGGTTTGACTTGTAAATGCTAGAACAGACTCTGAGCTTGAGCAGAAAAGGGAAAAAGCCCGCTGGGGCTTTTCATGAGATCCAGAGTCAGGGGTGTGATGGGGCCATCTGGAGAGGAAGTTCTGACGCGCTGAGGGGCGCCCATCACTCTCCTTTCTCCGAGCCTCGCCTTGGTCTTTCTTCCTGTGGCTGCCCGGCTGCTCTTCTCCTTGCTCATGTAGCTGAGCATGGTTGCAGGTTGTTACTGAGCCTTGGATATCCCAGCAGAGCCACCCTGAGACAGGACTGCCTTTCTGCCTCCCACAGCTCTCGGGGAAGAGTCTGCTCGGTCCGCCTGGGGCTGTGACTGCCGTTGGTCCAACAAACTGACCACGGGACTGTATTTCAGGAAGCAGAGCAGCTCTTTTCACCTCCGAGGCGGCAGGGTGAAAAGAGGCTGCATTTCAGCGGATGTTCACTTGACATTCCCTCTTTATAGCACAAGAGTCAGAATACACGAAAGTTTGTACTTGGTCAGTTTTTAATGACTGCAAGTTTGAATGTGTGGATATACTGTCTCTTTGGTTATCTAATCTCAGCATCTCTGTGTTTCTACCAGTTGACTGATACATATTAAAGACCATAAACAAAATTAGTTTATTTTTTAAATGGGCAAATTTATTTTTGACTTATTAGCCAAGATCTATCTAAATGCAGACATGCTTTGTTCTAGTCTGGATATGCAATAAAATTAACTTAAATAACTTTAATCAGCTTCAAAAACAGCAAATTTCAAGACAATTAGGTTAACTTTAAGAATTCATATTTATTGAGTTAACAGATGGTAAATTAAAAAACAATGAAGTTAATTTTTTAAATCATTCATTGGATTAGAAAAACAGACATTTAACAAAACTGTTTTTTAAGCTGGATTTTTTTTTCATCCCAATATGCATACTTTAAGATTCCAATTTGGGGGCTTCTGTGAAGACACCGAATGAGTTGCAGTATATGAGCACACTCCTCCAGTAAATCACTGTTTTAAAGGCTTTAAAACCATCTGCAGAAGAATTTTGTGCATCAACAATAAAAATACGAGAAAGAAGCGTATTCCAGATATTGGAAGGAGTGAGGAGGCTACTTTGTCACATTCGTACTGTGGCGTGTTTCTGGGCCTTTGTGTTGCCTGCCCTGGCATATTTTGGGAGTTGCCTATGCTAGCAGAGTAAAAGTTACTCCTGGGCAGAATTGCGTTTCAATGGTCAAACACAGGACTTCCGTTTGATGACTTCCTGGGCCTTGTGCACGAATGGCTTGGAATGTATCAGCATGCCGAAACGTTCTTTGCTCTTCTATGTTTTCTCCGTAAGTGCTAAGCGTTGACTCTGTTGGCTCATAGGAGACGGGGAATTGCATGGAAGTACACTGAAGGCATGGGAGCTTTTCCTCTGTAGGTGGAATAGGAATTTACACCACTAATAAATTAAGATAATCTTTGCCTTTTACTGGCCATTGTCAGCTTTAACCCATGGCGTGTTTAGAACCAGAGTTATGCGTATGGAAGCAAAGCCATTCCATCCAATAGCTGCATCAGACTTGTTTGAGTGGCTCGTTGTTCGGCTGCTGTCACAGTTCTCTCTCCACCTTAGGCAGTTGCAGGCTGTCACCGTTTATTTCACGGCCCCAGAAACCCCGTGTCTAAAATGTGCTCTTACTTTACACTGTAAATCTAACATCACTTGGTCAGTAATGTTGAGAACTATATTTATTGATTTTGAAAGAAAAAATTATTAATCATAATTTGAGTTAAAAACAGATATAAAAACACACTTATTGACATTCAGTTCAGTTCAGTTCAGTCGCTCAGTCATGTCCGACTCTTTGCGACCCTATGAATCGCAGCACACCAGGCCTCCCTGTCCATCACCATCTTTCGGAGTTCACTCAGACTCACGTTCATTGAGTCCGTGATGCCATCCAGCCATCTCATCCTCTGTCGTCCCCTTCTCCTCCTGCCCCCAATCCCCCCCAGCATCAGGGTCTTTTCCAGTGCGTCAACTCTTCGCAAGAGGTGGCCAAAGTACTGGAGTTTCAGCTTTAGCATCATTCCTTCCAAAGAAATCCCAGGGCTGATCTCCTTTAGAATGGACTGCTTGGATCTCCTTGCAGTCCAAGGGACTCTCAAGAGTCTTCTCCAACATCACAGTTCAAAAGCATCAATTCTTAGGCACTCAGCCTTCTTCACAGTCCAACTCTCACATCCATACATGACCACAGGAAAAACCATAGTCTTGACTAGACGGACCTTAGTCGGCAAAGCAATGTCTCTGCTTTTGAATATGCTATCTAGGTTGGTCATAACTTTTCTTCCAAGGAGTAAGCGTCTTATTTTATGGCTTCAGTCACCATCTGCAGTGATTTTGGAGACCCAAAAATAAAGTCTGACACTGTTTCCACTGTTTCCCCATCTATTTGCCATGAAGTGATGGGACCGGATGCCATGATCTTCATTTTCTGAATGTTGAGCTTTAAGCCAACTTTTTCACCCTCCTCTTACACTTTCATCAAGAGGCTTTTTAGCTCCTCTTCACTTTCTGCCATAAGGGTGGTGTCATCTGCATATCTGAGGTTATTGATATTTCTCCCAGCAATCTTGATTCCAGCTTGTGTTTCTTCCAGCCCAGCATTTCTCATGATGTACTCTGCATATAAGTTAAATAAGCAGGGTGACAATATACAGCCTTGATGTACTCCTTTTCCTATTTGGAACCAGTCTGTTGTTCCATGTCCAGTTCCAAGAGGCAGGTTAGGTGGTCTGGTATTCCCATCTCTCAGAATTTTCCACAGTTAATTGTGATCCACACAGTCAAAGGCTTTGGCATAGTCAAATACTGTGATAAAAATTATCTTGTTTTTGTGCATTTGAAACTGTTCAGTCCCTAGTCCCTTTTCTCCTTGAAATAATTTATTTTATAACAGCTTTTTGATAATATAAGTCATCTGAGGAATGCAATTATAATAGTATAGCAGGACAGACTGTATTGTTTTTAATTAAACGGGTAAAAATAAGAATAGATTGTGACTAAATAAAACATTCATTGGATGAAATTTCTGTTTTGCAAAGTGGAAATAAAGGATAAAGAAGAAAAACTTTGTAGCTAGTCTAAACATTCAAAGAAAATGAATAGAAGTTCAAAGAATAAGAGAAAAATGGGCAAATTATGGAGCTCTCACTTATAATGTAAGCTTCTTGAGAGCAATAAACATCTTATTGTTACCCCTGACAGAGCAGTTAATACATAGTATATACTATATATTAGTGTTATATAAATATTTCTTAGATTTGTGAATAAAATAATGGATGTTTCCTTGAAAATAAAGCAAGTGGATCAGAAGTAAAAAAGTTATAACTGAAGGACATTTTCTCTATATAAAACTATAGTGATATTGTAAGGTTTCTTTTGGGCAAAATTAAGGAATGGAGATAAATGTCTGGTCATAGACTGGTTAATTTTTAAATTTTAGGACAAACAAAATTCCTGCAAGTATCTAAGAATATATCACACACACACACACACACACACACACACACACACACACACTTGTAGATTACCTTCATATTTCTTATTTAGAACAAGAACTTTTTTAAGACCATTGGTCAATTTCTACTCAATTTTAGAGAAATGAGTTTGATTCTGCGAGTTTTATGTCTACCCAGTTATTGCCTTATGTGTAAAAACAACAGAAGAACATTTTAAAATCGGCAAAGTACCAGAAAATAGAACAACTAAGAGTATTTTCTGTAATAATTGCAAAGAGATAGCTTCTCGATGACTAAGAAGTGAGACTATATAAAAATTCAAGAATAGGAAATTTCAGGGAAAATGATTAGTGCTAGCTAAGCCTTGAAGGTGAAGATAAAGTAATAAATGAATAAAGCATAGTGAACATTGGAGTGATTAAGAATTGATGCTGGTGACTAGATTTTTTTTCTTAAGGAAGCAACGTTTCCAATAAAATAATTCTGAAAAGGAGATTTTAAAATTTCTAAATAGAGAGGCTGTAGCTAATGATCACAATGGGGAAAGAGAAACTGGACAAAAAAAATCATTAAAAGTTTTGCTTTCTTTTTAAATAATTAGGTAAGAATGTATTTAAAGATTGTTGTGAACAATTTATTATAGATGCTAATTGAATGGGAAACATAATATCTGTTTTATAAATAATTGTGGAAGATAAAAATAAATAAGACATAGTCCATGCAACAAGGCAAGATGAGAGAAAGCAACAAGAAATTGTTGAAGAAAATATAACATCCAATCAGTTATGGGCAGTTTGTAGCGGAGTTCTATTTCTTTTCTTCCATTTCTTACGTTCTCAAACTTTGGATAAAGTTTCTTATATTAAAAAATATACCGTTGTTTAAATATAAGGACTTACAGTGTTTATTGGGTAAGAGTCTGGGCTGTGGAGCCAGGTGGCCTGCATCAGCGCTCATCAGGTGTGTGACCGTGGGCACGTTGTTGAACTTTTGTTTCTAAATTTATCCTGTAAAATGAGGGTAATTGTAGTACCTACCTCACTGGGTGACTGAGAGGATTAAATGTGCTTAGAAGACTGTGTGGAACTTAAATATGTGTTGTCTAGTATTGTTAATTTACAAATAAACCTCACTGCTTCACAGCTCCTTAGTGGCCAGACGAGATGACATTCCCCTTTAGCTGGGCCTTGGGTAGGACATCCGTCAGTAACAAGTTTCATTTTTATATGTAGATTGCACTTTGTCTTTACTATGAATTACCCAATGCAGAGATTTCTAGAAACCTACCTACTATTGGTTGAAGGGACACTTGTGAATTCTCTCCAAGGAGTATTGTCAAAACAAATTTCTATTTTTTTTTTTTTTCCACTTGCAAGAAACTGAGTCTCTCTGCTTGTGTTCTGAATCTGAGGACATGGGCATGAGCAATTGAAACTGCCCACTGAAGCCAGGATCACATTAACTTCACCAGCCTTGAGTTAGAGAAAATATGTATCTACCTCCCCAGTTTTCACCTTCCTCTAGCGGTGTGACTCTTTCCAGCTCCTTGATCTGACAGTAGACAGCTGTTTAAGAAATGGGACATGTGTTGTGACTTGAGTTTTATGAATTGCACACCCTGTAAAGCCTGAAGGTGTGCCTTTAAACATTATCCCACTTAGCAGATCCAAAGAATCTAGATTTTGGTAGAATTTATTCACAACTTGAAACACTTGCAGTGAAGTAAAAAATCAAAACAAAAACCAAACCAGAAAGCCAAACGACTGCTAAGATGCCCGGATGTACTAACTATCTTAATAGGCCAATGAAGCCAGGACACCTTCTAATAACCTCTACCAGTCATATTGACAGGTGTTGACAAGGTAAAGTATTGCAGTGCCTGCCAGAGGAAAGGGGAGAGCTGGCACTTTCCACGTCTGGAGGAGCAGTCCCTCTGACATGTCTGCTTGGGTTTCAGGGCAGCTGCCCTCTGCTCTTCTGAGCCGTCATCTTGCTAAGCACCCAGGGGTGAGCCTTCCAAGCTGAGCGGCACTCTGCTTAATGCTGGCTCTCCCAGGCCCTACGGTGTTCACGAGTAATGTCCCTTGGTTAAACTCCCTCATAATGATCAGCTCTATAAAGTGGTAAATGCCTAACAAATTGTCTTAACGTCTGAGTTTCTCATTTTTGCTGGAGTTGTTATCGCCTTGATGGCAAGAATACAGGGAAGAACTGTACAAAAAAGATCTTCACGACCCAGAAAATCATGATGATGTGATCACTCATCTAGAGCCACACATCTTGGAATGTGAAGTCAAGGGGGCCTTAGAAAGCATCACTATGAACAAAGCTAGTGGATGTGATGGAATTCCAGTGGAGCTGTTTCAAATCCTGAAACATGATGCTGTGAAAGTGCTGCACTCAATATGCCAGCAAATTTGGAAAACTCAGCAGTGGCCACAGGACTGGAAAAGGTCAGTTTTCATTCCAATTCCAAAGAAAGGAAATGCCAAAGAATGTTCAAACTACCGCACCAATTGCACTCATCTCACATGCTAGTAAAGTAATGCTCAAAATTCTCCAAGCCAGGCTTCAGCAATATGTGAACCGTGAACTCCCTGATGTTCAAGCTGGTTTTAGAAAAGGCAGAGGAACCAGAGATCAAATTGCCAGCATCCGCTGGATCATGGAAAAAGCAAGAGAGTTCCAGAAAAACATCTATTTCTGCTTGATTGACTATGCCAAAGCCTTTGACTGTGTGGATCACAATAAATTGTGGAAAATTCTTCAAGAGATGGGAATACCAGACCACCTGACCTGCCTCTTGAGAAATCTGTATGCAGGTCAGGAAGCAAGAGTTAGAACTGGACATGGAACAACAGACTGGTTCCAAATAGGAAAAGGAGTACGTCAAGGCTGTATATTATCACCCTGCTTATTTAACTTCTATGCAGAGTCCATCATGAGAAATGCTGGACTGGAAGAAACACAAGCTGGAATCAAGATTGCCGGGAGAAATATCAATAACCTCATATATGCAGATGACACCACCCTTATGGCAGAAAGTGAAGAGGAACTAAAGAGCCTCTTGATGAAAGTGTAAGAGGAGAGTGAAAAAGTTGGCTTAAAGCTCAACATTCAGAAAACTAAGATCATGGCATCCGGTCCCATCACTTCATGGGAAATAGATGAGGAAACAGTGGAAACAGTGCCAGACTTTAGTTTTTGGGGGCTCCAAAATCACTGCAGATGATGACTGAAGCCATGAAATTAAAAGACGCTTACTCCTTGGAAGAAAAGTTATGACCAACCTAGATAGCATATTCAAAAGCAGAGAAATTACTTTGCCGACTAAGGTCCATCTAGTCAAGGCTATGGTTTTTCCTGTGGTCATGTATGGATGTGAGAGTTGGACTGTGAAGAAGGCTGAGCGCCAAAGAATTGATGCTTTTGAACTGTGGTGTTGGAGAAGACTCTTGAGAGTCTCTTGGATTGCAAGGAGATCCAACCAGTCCATTCTGATGGAGATCAGCCCTGGGATTTCTTTGGAAGGAATGATGCTGAAGCTGAAACTCCAGTACTTTGGCCACCTCATGTGAAGAGTTGACTCATTGGAAAAGACTCATGCTGGGAGGGACTGGGGGCAGGAGGAGAAGGGGACGACCGAGGATGAGATAGCTGGATGGCATCTCTGACTCGATGGATGTTAGTCTGAGTGAACTCTGGGAGATGGTGATGAACAGGGAGGCCTGGCGTGCTGCGATTCATGGGGTCGCAAAGAGTTGGACACGACTGAGCGACTGAACTGAACTGATTCATGAAGGCAGGCTTGGGTTTATCCACCTCAACGTCCTTCCAGGATTGACCCTAAGCCTTTCACGCTCTCTCTTCAATAGTTAGGCTCTATTAGTGCACAATACCACTTTTGAAGATGTTTGCTAAGTCAGCGGGTAGCATTTCACAATTAGTGATGATTGACCACGTGAAGAACAAGGAAACAGTAACAGTGATAGTAATCGTGAAATCCCTGTCCTCTTTTAGGAAAATGCGTCAAAGGATTCACTCAATTCAGTTAAGTTCAGTCACTTAGTCATGTCCGACTCTTTGCAACCCCATGAACCGTAGCACACCAGGCCTCCCTGTCCATCACCAACTCCCGAAGTCTACCCAAACCCATGTCCATCGAGTCGGTGATGCCATCCAACCATCTCATCCCCTATCATCCCCTTCTCCTCCTGCCTTCAATCTTTCCCAGCATCAGGGTCTTTTCCAATGAGTCAGTTCTTTGCATCAGGCGGCCAAAGTATTCGAGTTTCAGCTTCAACATCAGTCCTTCCAATGAACACCCAGGACTGATCTCCTTTAGGATGAACTGGTTGGCTCTCCTGGATTCACCCAGCAAATGCTAAACCAAGTGGATGACAGGGTGACAGACTATGTCACTAAAAGGTGATCTCAAGATCATTACTGTATTTTGAACTAGTTTCTTATGTAGCCAAATGCTAGACAATTTCTTATTCTTACAGTACAATTGGAGGGGTTTCTTGTGTTTATGCTACCACATGAGGGGAAATGGAACTATCAGTGTCTGAACTTGGGGAAAATTTCTAAACAATTCTGGGCCTCAGTATCTCCACTTGAGAATAGGAACAATGGTATTTATCTATCAGGTTATGACAGCAACATGTCATAGCATAAAACCCCGGGTACCCAGCAGTCACTTAATAAATGGTAGTCCTCCCCATCCCTGCTTGTGTAGATAACACACAACTCAGGTTTCATCTTCAAATATATTGTAAATTGATTATCATATGAATAGAGCTGTTGATTCTGAAGACAGGTGAAGTTTCCATCTCTCCAGCCTTCGTACCTTGATTCATTTTTCAGTGCTTTAATGAGCATCTACCGTAAGAACTGACTACTTTGGAAGACAACAAAGGAGCATGAACTATTAATCCGGTTACCAAGGAGACTGGGGTGAAGAAAGGGAGGCTACGTATTTTTTAAATCCCAGTAGAGAAACAAAATAAAGTACTACGTTTATAAGAAGGAGAAATTTTTAGGTTTTAAATTGAAGTTAGTTTGTGTACAATGTTGTGTCTGTTTCTGGTATACAGCTGTGATTTAGTTATACATATATGTTCTTCTTCATATTCTCTTCCATTGTAGGTTACTACAGGGTATTGAGTATAGTCCCCTGTGCTATACAGCAGGTCCGTGTTTATCTGTCTTGGATATAGTACTATGCATGCGTTAATCCCACACTCCTCCCCTTTCTCCATTGGTAACCAGAAGTTCTCTATGTCTGTGAGTCTATTTCTCTTTTGTAAATAAGTTTATCTGTATCTTTTTTTTTTAGATTCCGCATGTAAGCAACTTCACATGATATATTTTTTTTTACTCCCTTCACTTGCTTCCCTGGTGGCTCAGATGATAAAGAATGCGCCTGCAATGTGGGAGACCTGGGTTTGATCCCTGGGTTGAGAAGACCCCCTGGAGGAGGGCATGGCGACGCACTCCAATATCCTTACCTGGAGAACCCCATGGACAGAGGAGCCTGGCGGGCTACAGTCACGGGGTCACAACAAGTCCGACCACGACTCAGTGACTGAGGACGGATGTGCTTCACTTAGTGTGATAATCTCTATGTCCCTCCGTGCTGCTGCAAGCGCCATTCTTTCTTTCTTTCTTCTTAATGACTGAGTGACGCCCCATCGTATACGTGCATCAGACCTTCTTTGTCTTTTCATCTGTCGGTGTACATTCAGGTTGCTCCCATGTCTCGGCTGCTGTAAACAGTCCACCGTGAACACTGGTGGCGTGCGTCTTTTCAAATTAGAGTTTCTCCAGGAGCAGAAACTTTATCAACTAGGGTTACCAGAGAAGGCTTCGTGGAGGAGGTAGGCTTGTACTAGGCTTTAAAGAAGAGGCGCAGTTCAGGCGACAGTGATGCTGGGGCTACAATGAGCCAAGACTAGAGCTGTGGACTTGAGCAGGGGAGCCACCGACCTGGGACTGGCAAGACCCAGTTTGGGATTACTTTGGCTGGACCGCTTCCCCTCAGTTCCTTCATCTGTGAAACGTGTGAAATGATCTGTGCCTGGTGGTCTTTCAGGGCTTTGGAGAGGATCTAATGGGAGCTCGAGTGTGGAAACTCTTTGGAAACCATGAAGCACTCAGTGAAGCAAGAGGAAACATTTTTTTCTTCTCTTAGCCCATAAACTTCACGACAGCACTGGGCAGGACTGATTGTGTCAGCCTTTAAAAAATGCTTCATGAAGCTTACCAAAAAATTATATTGTAAACCTTCATCAGCCGCTCAGTCATGTCCAACTCTTTGTGACCCCATGGACTGCAGCACGCCTGGCCTCCCTGTCCATCACGAACCCTCTGAGCTTGCTCAAACCCATGTCCATCGAGTCGGTGATGCCATCCAGCCATCTCATCCTCTGTCATCCCCTTCTCCTCCCACCTTCAATCTTTCCCAGCATCAGGGTCTTTTCCAGTGAGTCAGTTCTTTTCATCAGGTGGACAAAGTATTGGGAGTTCCAACTTCAGCATCAGTCCTTCCAGTGAATATTCAGGACTGATCTGCTTTAGGATAGACTGGTTGGATCTCCTTGCAAATCCAAGGGACTCTCAAGAGTCGTCTCCAACACCACAGTTCAAAGGCATCAATTCTTCAGTGCTTAGCCTTCCTTATGGTCCAAATCTCACATCCATACATGAGTACCAGAAAAACCATGGCTTTGACTATATGGACCTTTGTTGGCAAGTGATGTCTCTGCTTTTTAATATGCCGTCTAGGTTGGTCATAACTTTTCTTCCAAAGAGCAAGTGTCTTTTAATTTCATGGCTGCAATCACCATCTGCAGTGATTTTGAAGCCCCAAAAAATAAAGCCTGACATTGTTTCCACTGTTCCCCCATCTATTTGCCATGAAGTGATGGGACCAGAAGCCATGATCTTCATTTTCTGAATGTTGAGCTTTAAGCCAACTTTTTCACTCTCCATTTTCACTTTCATCAAGAGGCTTTTTAGTGCCTCTTCACTTTCTGCCATAAGGGTGGTGTCATCTGTATATCTGAGGTTATTGACATTTCTTTCAGCAGTCTTGATTCCAGCTTGGGATTCATCCAGCCCAGCGTTTCTCATGATGTACTCTGCATATAAGTTAAATAAGCAGGGTGATAGTATACAGCCTTGATGTACTCCTTTCCCAATTTTGAACCAGTCCATTGTTCCATGTCCAGTTCTAAATGTTGCTTCTTGACCTGCATACAGGTTTCTCAGTAGGCAGGTCAGATGGTCTAATATTGCCATCTCTTTCAGAATTTTCCACAGTTTGTTGTGATCCACACAGTCAGAGGCTTTGGCATAATCAATAAAGCAGAAATAGATGTTTTTCTGTTGCTTTTTCTTTGCTTTTTTCTATGATCCAACGGATGTTGGCAATTTGATCTCTGGTTCCTCTGCATTTTCTAAATCCAGCTTGAACATCTGGAAGTTCTCAGTTGACATACTATTGAAGCCTGGCTTGGAGAATTTTGAGTAATACTTTACTACCATGTAAGATGAGTGCAATTGTCCGGTAGTTTGAACACCCTTTGGTATTGCCTTTCTTTGGGATTTGAATGAAAACTGACTTTTTCCAGTCCTGTGGCCACTGCTGAATTTTCCAAATTTGCTGACATATTGAGTGCCACAGTTTCACAGCATCATCTTTTAGGATTTGAAGTAGCTTAACTGGAATTCCATCACCTCCACTAGCTTTGTAGTGATGCGTCCTAAGGCCCACTTGATTTCCGACTCCAAGATGTCTGGCTCTAGGCGAGTGATCACACCGTCATGATTATCTGCGGATTAACTCCTTTTTTGTATAGCTCTTCTGTGTGTTCTTGCCACATTTTCTTAATATCTTCTGCTTCTGTTAGGGCCAGACCATTTCTGTCTTTTATTGTGCACATCTTTTCATGAAGTATTCCCTTGGTATCTTTAATTTTCTTGAAGATATCTCTCGTCTTTCCCATTCTATTGTTTCCCTCTATTACTTTGCATTGACCTCTGAGGAAAGCTTTCTTATCTCTCTTGCTATTCTTTGGAACTCTGCCTTCAGATGAGTATATCTTTCCTTTTCTCCTGTTCCTTTAGCCTTTAAATATTTAATGTAAATATCATAAGTCTCAAATATTTACAATTTTTTTCAATTATACCTCAATAAAACTGAGAGTGAAAAACTTTTATGAAATAAAGAACCATTGATTGAATGAATGACTCCATGAGTGCTTCGGGCTGAATATCTGCATCCCCCACAAAGTCATCTGTTGAAATCCCCAATGTGGTAGTATTAGGAGGTAGGGCCTTTGGAGGTAATTAGGTTTAGATGAGGCCATGAAGGTGGAGCCTCTTAGAAAAAGAGGAAAAGACACAGGAGACAGTGCAAAAGGGGTGGTCTACCAGCCGGAAGTGTGTCTCCAGTTCAGTTCAGTGGCTCAGCTGTGTCTGACTCTTTGTGACCCCATGAATTGCAGCACACCAGGCCTCCCTCTCCATCACCAACTCCCAGAGTCCACCCAAACTCATGTCCACTGAGTCAGTGATGCCACCCAGCCATCTCATCCTCTGTCGGCCCCTTCTCCTCCTGCCCTCAATTTTTCCCAGCATCAGAGTCTTTTCCAGTGAGTCAGGTCTTCACATCAGGTGGCCAAAGTATTGGAGTTTCAGCTTCAGCATCAGTTCCTGCAATGAATATTCAGGACTGATGTCCTTTAAAATGAACTGCGGTTCTCCTTGCATTCCAAGGGCCTCTCAAGAGTCTTCTCCAACACCACAGTTCAAAAGCATCAATTCTTCGGCACTGAGCTTTCTTCACAGTCCAACTCTCACATCCATACATGACCGCTGGAAAAACCATAGCCTTGACTAGACGGACCTTTACTGGCAAAGTAATGTCTCTGCTTTTGAATATGCTATCTAGGTTAGTCATAACTTTCCTTCCAGGAGTAAGTGTCTTAATTTCATGGCTGCAGTCACCATCTGCAATGATTTTGGAGCCCAAAAAAGGAAAGTCAGCCACTGTTTCCACTGTTTCCCTATCTATTTGCCATGAAGTGATGCGACTGGACGCCATGATCTTCGTTTTCTGAATGTTGAGCTTTAAGCCAACTTTTTCACTCTCCTCTTTCACTTTCATCAAGAGGCTCTTTAGTTCCTCTTCACTTTCTGCCATAAGGGTGGTGTCATCTGCATATCTGAGGTTATTGATATTTCTCCCGGCAATCTTGATTCCAGCTTGTGTTTCTTCCAGTCCAGCATTTCTCATGATGGACTCTGCATAGAAGTTAAATAAGCAGGGTGACAATATACAGCCGTGACGTACTCCTTTTCCTCTTTGGAACCAGTCTGTTGTTTCATGTCCAGTTCTTACTGTCGCTTCCTGACCTGCACACAGGTTTCTCAAGAGACAGGTCAGGTGGTCTGGTATTCCCATCTCTTTCAGAACTTTCCACAGTTTATATTGCGATCCACACAGTCAAAGGCTTTGACATAGTCAACAAAGCAGAAATAGATGTTTTTCTGGAACTCTCTTGTTTTTTTTATGATCCAGCGGATGTCTTCACCAAGAACCAAACTTGCAGGCACCTTGATCATGGACTACCAGCCTCCAGAGCCATGAGAAATAGATGTCTGTTGCTTAAGCCACCCAGTCTGTGGTATTCTGTGATAGCCTCCTGAGCAGATTAAGACAATGAATGAGTGAATCCATGAATGAAGCAAAATGGTAGCACGGAGTAGGAAAGCATACAGCACGAACTGGGAATTAAGGGCTGTGCTTGAAAACATGTCCTGTCACCAGGTGTTTGTTAGGAGAGCAATCTGACGGGATAGATGAGTCCACTTGGCTGGTGGTCCCTGGACCATGGTCTGTGAACCAGCAGCATCTGAATCACCTGGGAACTAGTTAGCAATGCAAGTCTCTGGGCCCCCACCCAGGCCCACTGAATCTGAAACTCAAGGGTGAGGCTGGTAATCTGTGTTTTAGCAATCAGTCCCTCTAGGTCATTATGATGCATAGTAGATTTTTGAGAACCATTGCTTTGTACTTCTGTGGGGATTTTAGAAGTGACTCGCCTGGAAATTCAGTGTTAATGAAGGTGGTTGGCTATTGACAGACATAATCAGAGCTGTATTTCTGATATGATAAGGCCTGAAGTTGTGCCTAGAAGAATTCATGGTTTCAATGTACAAAGGACTAGTAGCAATACTGGAAAACACATATCTGCCAATCCTCAGAGTTGAATTTTTTTTTTTCTAATTGCATATAACATCCACATTGTCACCTAAGCAGCAAAACAGAATGGGCATTACTCCCAGGCACCGGGCAAGCTTGCTGGGTCTGCAGAGCAGAAGGGATGAGAATGCTTATGTGAAACCACAGGAATTAACTGTCCAAATGGGGCTCAGCCAATCTCAAAGAGGCCTCCTGGTTCTGGTGAACTCTGGGGAAATGTTACGTGGGACCTTCCAAACCAAGTTAAATGGGCAGCTCTTCCTGAGACTGGGCTCACTAAACACACAGGGCGCAAATTCAGCTTTGTCTTCAGGGCTGGTGGAGACAGGGCTGCCAAAGGACAGGGCATCTCATGGAAGGGAAATGAAGAACCTCAAGAGAAAACATTTATCTTAAGAGTCAAGAAGCAAAAATCCAAGGGTCAGATGGGGAGGAAGTTAGGGAGAAGCATAATGAGGACTATTTAGACTGGCTCTGGCGCTTTGGGGATGACCAGTCACTGGGTTTGCCCAGGACTGTGGGGTATCCCAGGACACAGGTGTTCAGGACAAGCCCTGTCAAACTAGGACAACTGGTCACCCCGTGGCACACTCCCTAACCTATATTCAAGGCCTGGGGAGAAGATGTGGTGCGGGCAGAATAAGTACTGCCTAAAGCTATTTCTCAAAGCAACTGTCTGCAGATGCAAAGGCGGCGTCACCTGGGAGCTTAGTAGAGGGGCAGCTCCAGGGCTTCCCTGGTGGCTCAGCTGGTAAAGAAATCCACCTGCAGTGTGGGGGACCTGGGTGCAGTCGCTGGGCTGGGAAGAGCCCCTGGAGAAGGGAACGGCTACCCACTCCAGTAGACTTTTCTTGAGTATTCCACGGACAGTCCATGGAGTTGTAAGGAGTTGGACATAACTGAGCAACTTTCAGCCACTTCTAGACCTGCAGGACTAGACCTGTACTAGAACAGGAGCCCTGAGTGATCTGCAAAACATCCGTTTGAAAAAGACAGCCTGAGAAGATCCTGTGAGCTCCAGTTGGCTTCCCCCAAGAAGAAAATGTAGCGCTGATGGAAAGTAGAGCAAATTTCTTGGCTGTGATATGGTTTATGTCCCGGTCAGCCAGATCCAAAGCCAAAACCGTATCAATCATCCAGAGAAGGAACAGAAGCATCAGGGAAGATGAGATGCTGAGTATCCAGAACAGACAGCAGAGAGGGAAGAGATGGATGACCCAAAGCAGCCAAGAGGGGCCTCCGGAGCGATTAACAGCGGTAACTGTAGGGAACTCAGGAAAGCCAGAAGTCCAGCAACTGTGTGGTGAGCGCAAAGCCGAAGCAAGCACTCTTCTCCTCCTACTACTGTGACCCTTTTTGGTTAAAAACTAGCCTCAGGGGACTGGGAAATGAGTGATACTTGGAAATGAGGAACCACAGCCCTATTGCGAAGCCTGTAGAGAACAGTGAAAAATCATCATCCACTATCATCCATCATCATATCACTCTGATATGCAAAGAAAGTTGTTTTCTCTGTTTTCTCCTCTACCTCATCTGTTCTTTTTCCTGGGCTCCAGCTCTCCATTCTCGCAGACATAATTTGCACTTAATTAATCATGTTTCATTTTCTTCCAGCTTGAACATAATTCTTTCACTTAAAACATTCTAACCAGTGGCTCTTAAATACAGGCATGCAACTGAATCACCTAGGGGGCTTGTTAAAACATAGATTGCTGGGCCCAACTCCAGGGTTTCTGATTCAGTGCATTGGGTGGAGACTTAAACTTTGTGTTTCCAGAGTGTTCAAGGATAATGCTGATATTATTGGTCCAAGGCACACACGCTGACACCGTCTCACAAATGACTCGATATTGTCTTCCCATCCAAAGGTGATGATTTCAAAACCATCCTCTCTGAGAAGAATGCTTCTGGAACTGACTGATCTTTCCAGTGGATCATGGATCCAATGCGTGGTCTTCCAGTGTACGATGAGGATGCAGCTTGTGCCGAGAGCAGCCGGCCACACCAGTTCGGCACAACTGAACTGGTCTATGTCTTGTTCAACAGGCCCCATCCACTGATCACATGCTAGGATGTCAAGGCAATGTCATTTCATGATACAAATTCCTGAACATGACTCGCCTGTATGTATCTTACCTCAGGTTGCTAACACACTGGCCCTGCTGACAGACTGCTTTTTGAGTATCTTTATGTAATTTGAGACAACTCTCAGATTCTCTTTCTCCCTTGTCTGTCTTTTTCCTGAGATGGCACCTGGGTATACGAGGGGTGTGTTTTTGTATGCTTGTGGCATCCTTGGATTATGCGTTGTTTTCTGGAGACTCCAGATTTTTTCTGTAGAAAGTGAAGCCACTCAGTCGTGTCCAGCTCTTTGTGACTCCATGGACTGCAGCCTGCCAGGCTCCTCTGTCTATGGATTTTCCAGGCAAGGCTACTGGGGTGGGTTGCCACTTCACTCTCCAGCGGATCTTCCCAACCCATGATCAAACCCAGATCTCCCACACTACAGGCAGAGGCTTTCCCATCCGAGCCACCAGGGAAGCCCTTCCACGGAATCTTTTCCATAGAAGGGCTGAGCTCATCTTCTGCCTGAAATCAAGAGCGTTGAAATGTGACTAGACTCCACTGGCCTCTCGGGATGACATGTGCCAGGCACTTCCGTTGCTGTGACTTTGGACTTTTCCCCTACTGTCAAAGTTCCACACCTGCCTCCACCCCAACCCATGGTCTCTTTCTTGGACCTTAGACCTCTGCTGGTCCGCCAATGGTCTCAGTGGGGAAGTGAGAAACTCCAGAGACCCCTGCTTCCCACACAAAGGCCTCAAGGAGACGGGATCACTTTCTAAGTTCTGTATACCTTCTATAGCTGTCTCTGCACCCTTGCTTCTGGTCCATGTTGGATGTGGTGTTGGGCCAAATGCTCAGAGTCCCCTAGAAGTAGGGACATTCTGGAGAGGGCTTTCAGCTCAGTTTTTGTTTTTGGAATTTTGCACTCCGACTGTTTCTGTTTGCATTTGTTCAGTTGTTTAGTCGTGTCTGGCTTTTTGCAACCCCATGGACTGCACCACACCAGGCTTCCCTGTCCCTCACTATCTCTTGGAGCTTGTTCAAACTCATGTCCATCCAGTCGGTGATGTCATCAGCCATCTCATCCCCTGTCGTCCCCTTCTCCTCCTGCCTTTAATCTTTCCCAGCATCAGGGTCTTTTCCAATGAGTCAACCCTTCACATCAGGTGGCCAAATTATTGAAGCTTCAGCTTCAGCATCAGTCCTTCCAGTGAATATTCAAGGCTGATTTCCTTTAGGATTGGATGATTAGTTCTTCTTGCTGTTCAAGGGACTCTCAAGAGTCTTATCCAGCATCAAAGTTTGAAAGCATCACTTCTTTGGCACTTAGCTTTCTTTATGGTCCAACTCACATCCATACATGACTTCTGGAAAAATCATAGCATTCACTATGTGGGCATTTGTCTGCAAAGTGATGTCTCTGCTTTTTAATATACTAAATTTGTCATAGCTTTTCTTCCAAGGAGCAAGCATCTTTTAATTTCATGGCTGCAGTCATCATCTGCAGTGATTTTGGAGCCCAAGAAAATAAAGCCTGTCACTGTTTCCATTGTTTCCCCATTAATTTGCCATGAAGTCATGGGGCTGGATACCATGATCTTAGTTTTTTGAACGCTGAATTTTAAGCCAACTTTTTCGTTTTCCTCTTTCACTTTCATCAAGAGGCTCTTTAGTTCTTCTTCACTTTCTGCTATTAGGATATGTCATCTGCATATTTGATGCTGTTGATATTTCTCCCAGCAATGTGGATTCCAGTTTGAGCTTCATCCAGCCCAGCATTTTGCACCATGTACTTTACATATAAGTTAAATAAGCAGGGTGACAATACACCACCATGTTGTACTCCTTTCCCGATTTGGAACCAGTCCGTTGTCCTATGTCTGGTTCTGACTCTTGTTTCTTGACCTGCATAAAGGTTTCTCAGGAGGCAGGCAAGGCGGTCTGGTCTTCCCATCTCTTGAAGAATTTTTCACAGTTTGTTATGATCCACATAGTCAAAGACTTTAATGTAGTCAATGAAGCAGAAGTAGATGTGTGTGCGTGTGTGTGTGTGTGTGTGTGTGTGTGTGTGTGTTGAAGTCCCTTGCTTTTCTGATGACCCAGCAGATGCTGGCAATCTGACCTCTGGCTCCTCGGCCTTTTCTAAATCCAGCCTGAGCATCTGGAAGCTCTCGGTTCACATACTCTTGAAGCCTAACTTGAAGGATTTTGAGCATGACCTTCCTAACATGTGAAATGAGTGCAATTGTGTGTTAGTTTGAACATTCTTTGGCATTGCCCTTCTTTGGGATTTGAATTAAAACTGAGTTTTTCCAGTCCTGTGGTCACTGCTGAATTTTCCAAATTTGCTGGCATATTGAGTGCTACACTTTCACAGCATCATCTTTTAGGATTTGAAATAATTCAGCTGGAATTTCATCACCTCCCCTAGTTTTGTTTGTAGTGATGTGTCATAAGGCCCACTTGACTTCACACTCCAGGGTGTCTGGCTCTAAGTGAAACAGAGCCACTGTTACAAGTTAAATGATATTAACATATCTTTAAATGAATTATATTAAAAGCCGAGTTGATTAATACTCAGAATCATCACTTTCTATTGTTTTCCTGCATTTTACTATTATCTATATTTGCTATGGCTTCCCAGGTAGCTTACTGGTAAAGAATCTGCCTGCCAATTCAGGAGATGCGGGATCGATCCCTGGTTTGGGAAGATCCCCTGTAGAAGGAAATGGCAACTCACTCTAGTATGCTTGCCTGGGGAATCCCATGGACAGAAGAACCTGGTGGGCTGCAGTCCATGGGGTTGCAAAGAGTCAGACATGACTTAGCAACTAAACAACATAGTTGTTATCGATGTGTGGTGGGAATGTTATGTAAGAGTGAACTAAAGCACAGTTCTTTTCACTTCTGTTCAGTAACATTAGGTTGATAGTTTCACGTTGCCCGAGGCCAGAGTGCTTACACCATGGAAAAGAGCAAAGATTATAATCAGGGCTCCACCCTCCCACACCTCCACCCCCAACCCCGGCTCCCAAGGCCAGTTATTCAGTGTTGACTAGCACATCACTGCCTACAGCCTAAATCTGGGAAAGCGGCCCCCTAACCCAGTGGCCTCTCTCCCCTTGCACTTACCTCGATGTTACAAAAATGCCGTTGCCCTGATGATTAGCCCCCAAAAGTGTGTGGAGGAGATGCTGGAAAGTCGATCCCGTATTACCCTTTTATCTACCTGCTCTACTTCTGTCTCCCTCTCTCCCTTCCTTCTCTTGGGACCAGAAGCAACAAACTCCTGGCCTTTTCTTTCCTCCACATCTTGTCTTTGTTCATTAAGAATACCACTCATGGCTTAACATCACCTTTCTGGTATTCTTCCTCAAAACATATACATTTAGCCTTATTGTGAGAAAATATTGGATAAACTCAGATTGAGGGACATTCTATAAAATCTCTACCCCATTTGCTTTAAAACTATAGAGATCGCGGGACTTCCCTGGCTGCCCAGTGGTTACAGCTCAGTGCTACCCAGGCAGGGCTTGGGGGTTTGATCCCTGGTTGAGAAACTAAGATCCCACATGGCACACGGCTTGGCCAAAAACAAACAAACACACTGTAGAGGTCATGACAGACAAGGAAAGACTAAGATATATATAATCATAGCTTAGAGGAGACTCATGCACGGACTCTGGGTGATATCATGAACTGAAAGAAAGAATGAAAATTAGTAGAAGACCAGAAAATCCAAATGAAGTCTGAGTACGGTGCCAATGTCCATTTCTTAATTTTAATGCTTATGCACAGCTGGGGGAAGGTGCAGAACTCTCGGCACCATGCTTGCAGCTCTTCTGTAAATACGTAGTCACTTCCAGATAAATAAACAAACACTGAAGGGAAAACCTCACAGTCTAAGTAACAGGTGGAATGCAGATCATTTCTACTCAAAGGAAAAATCTTATGCTCTGCATTTACCTGCTTCTCGATAGGATGAAACAGGGAAAGATGGGGCTGGTAGAAAATCTCTTAACAAAGCCTGGCCTTCAAGTCTTATCTTTTGCAGGATAAAATATTTTATTGTGGATGTTGTAGGCTGAACACTGGGATTCCTTGGTGGCTCAGTAGTGAAGAATCCGCCTGCCAATGCCGAAGACACAGGTTCAATCCCTGGGTCTGGAAGATCCCTTAGAGAAGGAAATGGCAACCCAGTCTAGTATTCTTGCTTGGGAAATCCCATGGACAGAGGAGCCTGGTGGGCTGCCATCCATGGGGTCCCAAAAGAGTCAGACGCAATTTTGCGACTAGACGATAACAGTCTGAACATTAACTATTTCCCTTTGTGTTTACAATCTTGCTGTAACAACAACAACAGCATCACCATCGCCTGAGAGTGGACTTCCTCAGATGAAGGAAGTCACGACATAGATGGTAGCGTAATATAAATCCCTGACGATGCTTTGCTGCTGGTGCCTGAGTAGAAAGAGTCAGGGCTCTTTCTGGGGTATCTCTGCTCCCCTTAGCACAGGAAGCATCAGGAAAGTGCTTATTGATCAGAGCCTTGAAGACACAGGAAATGCACAGTACCTCCGCAAGACCAGAAATAAAACAAGTTAAAGAAGAAGCATACGCGTCAAAATATGACGTTATTACACACACTGAGATGGAACGAAAGATGGATCATCTAGGCATTCACTGAATATTAGCAAAGCTGTTTTTGAAGTTTAATTTAAGGCCCCAAATAAGAGTCATTGTATCTAGTTATAACCTTTCACTAGAAAGAAAAAAATCAACATCTTCTGTTTAAGAGGAAGGAAAGCTCTCAAAAGCACTGAGTTGTCAAGTGCCAGTTTTCACAAATCTCTTCCCTCCTCCAAAAGTTTCTGATGATTATGGTTTCTGGAAAATAATGGATCATTTTTTTTTCAATACACACTCAGTCTATGAAAAAGCTCTTCCAAAAATTTAAGCTAGAAAAACAGGTAATTTGCCAGTATCATAGAGATAACTCACGCCAGATGAAAAACACATGTTTAGAATTTGGAACATTACAAGGAGAGTTAAGCATTTTGCGTGCGTCTGCGCATGTTTGTACCCCCTTGCAAGTGAGATCTTCCAAGGTGTAACGTGCATTTAGAGTCCCTCTCCTAGCACTGAAACTGTGAGGCGTCTTTCTGGGAGATTCGCTCGGTCGTCCTTCAGGCACGCTGGCAATCGCCCGTGTGATTTATAAACATTGTGATGTACTTGTCAGAAGTAGACCTGAGTCTGCTAATCACTTATCACATCTTCCACCCACTACTTCTTCGTGTAAGAAGCGACGTTGCTTATCTTATCAATACATAGCATCCAACTTGTGGAAAATATAAATAATACGGAAAACAGCAAAAGGAGATCCTGTGTGCAGATTCCCAAGTCCTGGGCAGCACAGATTATTTAGAACCGATAGCTCTTTCCTGCGCTACGGCCATGCCAAATAGACTGCTTATGTAATTCCTGGCTTTCTTCGTGTCTTTTTGGGGATCAGTATTTTCTTTTTCCCTACACACTAACTTCATCTCCTTTATACTTGAAGAATTCAGTATTAGTTTAAAGGACTTTTCAGTTTAAAGCAAACTTGTAGAGATTTTCTCACCCACGACTGATGGATGAATAGGAAAAAAAAGTAGGTTGATTTCATCCCCAGCCTTTCAGATCTCGAAGGGGAAAGAAAGTAGATTGTACCTGAAAACTATTCAAATTTTCGAAAGTAAGTAAAGCTACATTGCTCTTCAGGCTTTTAGCTATAGAAATTAGGAAGTGTATATATCAGCTACTTTTTTCTTTAAGGGCTTGTGTTCATTTGTCTCTTGGCATAAAAATTTATCGTTGAAAATTATTGAATTGTCATCTTAATGCTGCACATTATGTAAATCTAATATGTATATTAGCAACAAAGACTTATGTCCCAAGCAGGAAAGAATAATTCATGAAACTAAATTTGAAGTTCAGGCAGAACTGTGATCTTCACGAATTTGTATTTTCCTTTTTCTTGGCCTTATTGATAGTGTATAAATACTGACAAATAAAGAACCAATAATCACATTTCTACTGGGAAATAGTTTTTAAATGGGACAACTATCCCTCAGTTACTTGTGCACATAAAACCCTGATTCCTTTTTCGCAGGAAAAACTGGTGAGTCTGAAATAGACGTGCAGAAGATTATCTTTCATGAGAACATACTGATAATACCAAAGAAAGCAAGACAGCTTACCTAAAAAATAATTGTTCCTGTACAGAGATTTACAGGTAGGAGCCTAATTTATAAATTCATGTTTTGTTCTTCCCGCCTTTGCCTTGTTCCCTTGAACTTTTTCACTTCGGATGAGCTTGTACTTTCTTTGCGACTCACACTCAATAATGTGTGTCATTGTACATTTTTTATAGCAAGAAGCAAAGTACTAAAAAATTAATCAAAGTTTCAGGGAAAATGGCACTCTCATAATAGGAAAAATAAAATATAGCTTTATTTTGTCATCTTTTGGAGACTCTCAAGAGAGGAGCAAAGTTCCTTTAAAAATATGAGCTGATATATTATTTGATAGTTGCTTTAACTACTGCTGATTGAGATAGTAAATTGGAACAACGGGTGGTGATGGAATTCAAAACAAAAACAAAAACCCCCACAAATTGTGTATAGCCATTCACACATCACTTTTAGAAAATTGTGCAAAGGAGATATGGATGTGTTCACAGTTATATATAGGAATGTTCAGTGCAGCGTATATTGTGGAAATGTTGGGAGAACCTGATGTTAAAGCATAAAACTAGTGAATATAATAGTTTAAATCTGTAAAATTCCATTTACTATTACAAAAGAAATAGTGTAGAAAGTATTTAATGATGTGAAAAATAGGAAACATTAAATGAAAAAAATACAAAGTAATTTTTCCAGACTATATATAGTGTTATAAAGGGCTTCCCAGGTGGTGCAGTGGAAAAGAATCTGCTTGCCAATGCAGGAGACTTAAGAGACAGGGTTTGATCCCTGGGTTGGGAAGATCCCCTGGAGTAGGAAATGGCAACCCACTCCAGTGTTCTTGCCTGGAGGACCCCAGGGACAGGGGGGTCTGCCATCTATGGAGGTCACACAGAGTTGGACATAACTGAGAGACTGAACTGAACTGAACATGCTATTTTAATATGAAAAGCAATGGTATTTATCTTAAAAATTAATTTTATTAATATGCCCCTATTTGTCCTTTGAAAATTTGATAGCTTTATATACTAGTAATTCTCTAACAGGTACTTGATTGTAAAAATGGAAATACGTAAGATAGTTTTTATTTTAAAAAAGGAAGAAGTGGTCATATAAAATACTTGCTTTATTAATAGGTAGGCCATAAATAGCCTAATGAGTTATTTCCTGGTAAGAAATAAGAATTGCTGTGGCTCAGGATTATATTTTCTTGGAATATCATCAAAGCCATAAGCAATAACTATTCTAACTTTGCATCTTGAGGAGTAGTTTTTCACATTCCTGCATAGATAAGATAGCTCCTGGAATCTTCCCAGTGCTCAGCTATTTCTTTGATGACTCGATATACCATTTGATTTATTAATATGAATGTTAAATGACATATTTATTAAATGCTTATTTGGTATTTAGATATTGTTGACTACTGAGCATACCAGAGGCTGTGAGGTTTGGCCCCTGATCTAAAGGAACTACAGTATTTGGGGGAACAAGTAACATGAAACAAATGGGGAAAAATTTAAGAATATAGTCCAAACATCAGTTGACTGAAGAGATGAGAGCCAAGATATTTGTATAAAGCAAATGATAAATATGGGCTGAAAAGATGCAGCCTTGCTCTGCTTTGGAAAGATGAGTGGGAATCGGCCTGAGGAAGCATAGGAAACATTTCAGCTGGAGAGATGAGGGGCTGAAGTCCATTGGCTGAATTTGTTAGCTGTCGTTTGATTTACCGCCATTCCTGAGTCTGGTGCGCCTGGGGCGTGAAGCTATCTGGCCATCTGGCTGGAAGGGGAAACACTGTGGAAAATTCTGAAAGAGATGGGAATACCAGACCACCTGACCCAACTGAGAAACCTGTATGCAGGTCAGGAAGCAACAGTTAGAACTGGACATGGAACAACAGACTGATTCCAAATAGGAAAAGGAGTACGTCATGGCTGAATATTGTCACCCTGCTTATTTAACTTCTATGCAGAGTACATCATGAGAAATGCTGGACTGGAAGAAACACAAGCTGGAATCAGGATTGCCGGGAGAAATATCAATAACCTCAGATATGCAGATGATACCACCCTTATGGCAGAAAGTGAAGAGGAGCTAAAAAGCCTCTTGATGAAAGTGAAAGAGGAGAGTGAAAAAGTTGGCTTAAAGCTCAACATTCAGAAAACGAAGATCATGGCATCCGGTCCCATCACTTCATGGGAAATAGATGGGGAAACAGTGGAAACAGTGTCAGACTTCAGTTTTGGGGGGCTCCAAAATCACTGCAGTTGGTGACTGCAGCCATGAAATTAGAAGACGCTTACTCCTTGGAAGAAAAGTTGTGACCAACCTAGATAGCATATTCAAAAGCAGAGACATTACTTTGCCAACTAAGGTCTGTCTAGTCAAGGCTATGGTTTTTCCTGTGGTCATGTATGGATGTGAGAGTTGGACTGTGAAGAAGGCTGAGCGCCAAAGAATTGATGCTTTTGAACTGTGGT
>SJYG01000589.1:609661-623098 GCA_006410535.1 Litocranius walleri | reverse complement strand
CTGACCTGCCTCTTGAGAAACCTATATGCAGGTCAGGAAGCAACAGTTCGAACTGGACATGGAACAACAGACTCGTTCCACATAGGAAAAGGAGTACGTCAAGGCTGTATATTGTCACCCTGCTTATTTAACTTCTATGCAGAGTACATCATGAGACATGCTGGGCTGGAAGAAGCACAACCTGGAATCCAGATTGCTGGGAGAAATATCAATAACCTCAGATATGCAGATGACACCACCCTTATGGCAGAAAGTGAAGAGGAGCTAAAAAGCCTCTTGATGAAAGTGAAAGAGGAGAGTGAAAAAGTTGGCTTAAAGCTCAACATTCAGAAAACGAAGATCATGGCATCCGGTCCCATCACTTCATGGGAAATAGATGGGGAAACAGTGGAAACAGTGTCAGACTTCAGTTTTGGGGGGCTCCAAAATCACTGCAGTTGGTGACTGCAGCCATGAAATTAGAAGACGCTTACTCCTTGGAAGAAAAGTTGTGACCAACCTAGATAGCATATTCAAAAGCAGAGACATTACTTTGCCAACTAAGGTCTGTCTAGTCAAGGCTATGGTTTTTCCTGTGGTCATGTATGGATGTGAGAGTTGGACTGTGAAGAAGGCTGAGCGCGGAAGAATTGATGCTTTTGAACTGTGGTATTGGAGAAGACTCTTGAGAGTCCCTTGGACTGCAAGGAGATCCAATCAGTCCATTCTGAAGGAGGTCAGCCCTGGGATTTCTTTGGAAGGAATGAGGCTAAAGCTGAAACTCCAGTACTTTGGCCACCTCATGCGAAGAGTTGACTCATTGGAAGAGACTCTGACGCCGGGAGGGATTGAGGGCAGGAGGAGAAGGGGATGACTGAGGATGAGATGGCTGGATGGCATCATGGACTCTATGGATGTGAATCTGAGTGAACGCGGGGAGATGGTGATGGACAGGGAGGCCTGGCGTGCTGCGATTCACGGGGTCGCAAAGAGTCAGACACGACTGAGCGACTGAACTGAACTGAAGTTGTTGAGGCGGGATGCTCACGGAGCTGTCTTCAGGGCTTCGCTGACGCCCGGCTCTACGTTCACTCTCACTTCTTTGAGAATCTTCTCTACTCAAGCCCCAAATGCTGGGCTTCCCCAAATTCCTCCCAACTTCTTTTCTGACCCAATTTCCAACTTTCATCCCCTGGATGAAAACGGAGGGTTCTAAACTACCCACTCCTATGGTTTAAAACATCTACCCCGGTCCTTGGAGAAGTGACTAATTCCGGGGCTAGGGCAGGGGTGATGCAAGGTGAGTCTGGGGAATCCTGTAGTTACCAACATGTAAGGAAACACTAAGGACGCCAGCAGGTGGAAAGGGCATGGTGCCAGCTTGAAATTGCTCTCAGCAACCAAAGCAAGAACCATTTCAGTAACAAAATAAAACACTGGATTATGAAACAATGAGATGGATACTCAGAAGTCCATACTGACATAGATAAATGATTGAATAAGTAAATGATAGAGAAAGGATAACTCCTTCTTATAGAAGAATTCCATTAATAAATGAGAAAGGAACAAAGGAAATAGCAAGTCTAGTAGACCACTAGAACATGAGTTAAAATGTTAGTAATTAGTAAAAATAAGGCAAGATTAGTAAAAATTAGGCAGGATTCATCGATATATGCTAAAATGAGTGGGCAAAGGTTTAAAAAGAAAATAGATATTTGCATAGTCTCAAAATATTGTTCCTCAGATATTTATTATTTACAAAGGGAAAAAGAGTAACTTTATAGAAGCTACAAACACAGTAGATACCAGCTTAACCAAGTGATGAAGTTTAATATCACCTGGATAGGATATGGAGGCTCAGTGGTAAAGAATCCACCTGTGCTGCAAGAGAAAGATACCCTAGAGAAGAAAACGGCAACCCACTCCAGTACTCTTGCCCGGCAAATCCCACGGACAGAGGAGCCTGGCAGGCTACAGTCCATGGGGTCACAAAAGAGGGACACGACTGAGTGACTGAACAGCAACAACAGGATGTGGAACCCTGATAGGGTGCACTCGGAAGGCCCCCCAGCTCTGTGAGATCAGCCCTATCAGTGCACAGCCTTCACCTGATCGTGAGAAACCGCCAAACAAGCGCGAATGGAGAAGCATTTTACAAAATAACCGACTAGTACTCATCAAGAGTGCCAAGGTCATAAAACACAGGGATAAACTGAGGGAATGTTGCAGACCGGAGGTGGAGAAGGAGACACGACATCTAATACATTAGAAGTGGACTGGACTTTGGAACAAAACAGGAGCATTGGTGGAAAACTGGTAAAATCTGAATAAAGTCTGAAATGTAGTGACTGGTACTGCAACTGTTAATTTCCTACTTTTGACCATTGCACCACCATTATGTGAGATGCTAACATTGGGGAAGCTGAGTGGAGGGTTGCGGCTCCTCTGTCCTGTCTCTGCAGATCTTCTATAAATATAAAATTATTTGAAAATTAACAATTAAAAATAAATAAAACGTGTATACCCCAAAGACGTCTCAGTCCTCTGTGTCTCTGAAGGGATCTGACTTTCCTTCTTTAAAACCTTCACATGCTCTTTGTCCACATTTAAAATCTTCATCCTCTTGATCCTCACATATTTTTGTGTCCTCATCCTAAACGCAAAAACCACTGGGTCTTTTGGAGAATTTGTTGGATGAAAGTGCATGGTAAGGCTCCCTTTGCCCTCCAAGGACAGAAATGTTAGACAAAATATAACAACGTGTGTGAAATACACATGTTGTAAACTCAAATGGAGGGGCAGTCCACAGTGATGGAACAGAAAGCAATGATCCGTGGATATATGAAACCCACGGATTTACAGAGGGGCCTGAAGTCATAATGCCTGGGGCAGGAAATGAAAGTTTATGCTAATGCTCCATAAGGAGCTTGAGGGACTAGAAAACTCTAACTAGTAGCTTTAGGGAGGTGTCAGGAAAACGTGTCTTATGTTTGGGTCATGAATGGGAAAATCATTACTTCATAAGATATCGAACTCAAGCCTGTACTCTTTGTGGTTGTGGGATTTAAATTTATGTTACTCATATGGTATAGAAGATAAGACATTAATGTAGAAATGGTTATGGAATGAGTAAAACCTCTATGGGCTTTGCAAGTACAAAAGCAAAACCATTTTGGAAGGACACTTTCATAAAGGTCTCTCCGGCAAAAACCCCACTGAATAGGCACTTTCTATCAGAAGTTATACCCTGCCCAAAGAAGCAAAGCATCATAAGAAACAGACAATAAAGTCTACACCCTAAAACCTAGAGAAAATAAAACAGTCCAAACTGTACTATAAAATAAGTCTATTAGTTGGCTTAAAGAGAAACTGAGTTGCAACACTGCACTCAAAACAAGGCCATTAGCAAGGCCGTTATAAACCTAGGAAACGAAGTTTGAAGAAAACGGAATTCTTAAAACAACCTAGAGGCCAAATACCAATATACCATAATCTCGGTGGAAGTGTTCCAGAGCAGATTAGACACTATTGAGAATAAGCACTAGATAATAGAAAACAGATCTGAGGAAAGTATCCAGAATAAAGATTGAAGATGTATAGAGAAGAAATAATTGCGGGAGCTCACAAGTTGCAGAGGCTAGAACAAGTTTCGGTGTGTTTCTAAAAGCCATTCTGCAAGGAGAGGGCATAGAGAAGAAGCAGCATTTTGTCTTGTCTTCTCAGCTTTATGGCCAAGTGTGCATAATCAACAGATACCCAACAGTTGGTGAACCATAAGGACCTTTCTGGGCTTCCCTGGTGGCTCAACTGGTAAAGAATTCATCTGCAATGCAAGAGACCCTGGTTCGATTCCGAGGTCAGGAATATCCCCTGGAGAAGGGCTAGGCTACCCACTCCACTACTCTTGGGTTTCCTTGGTGGCTCAGATGGTAAAGAATCCACCTGCAATGCAGGAGACCTGGGTTTGATCCCTGGGTTGGGAAGATCCCCTGGAGGAGGAAATGGCAACCCACATAGGTATTCTTGCCTGGAGAATCCCACGGACAGAGGAGCCTGGCGGGCTACAGTCCACAGGGTCTCAAAGAGTCAGACATGCCTGAGCAACTCAGCACAGCATAGCAAGGGCCTTTTCAGCACTGCCTCCTTCATCACTGATGCACTACAGTCAGCTCACCTCTCCTGGGTTACACAGTCACTGACTGAACATGTTCTTCCCTCCTTTCATCACCCGACTTATTGTACTGCCTTCTAGATTCAGTTTGCATTTTGACTTTCTGATAAAGGGATCTCAGCAATTCCCTCTCTTCCTTAAACTTGTGTACCACTGGATCTGAGCCACCCAACTAAGTTCTCAATTACATTCTTGAGCTGGGAAACTATGGCAGCTAAACACACCTGCTCACTGCCTATTTTTGGATAGCCTGCAAGCTAAGAATGGTGTTTTCATTTTATATTTTTAATATTTGGAAAAAAGCAAAAAAGAGCAATAGTATCTCATGATGTGGAAAAGTCGTGAAATTCAAAATTAGTGTCCCTTTCAATGTCCAATAGTTTTATTAGAACACAGCCATGCCCATTTGCGATCTGTAGCTGCGTTTATGTGATGGCGGAGTTGAGCAGCTGCAACAAAAACCGCACATCCCACAGCAACTGACATCCCTGGCCCTTCACAGATGGAGTCTGCCAGTCTCCGTTCTCTAGCTCCATCATGCTTACTAGTCTTCCCTCTACTTTGCCTGAGACTACTGGAAGCTCGGGGCATCGTCATCTCCTTTTGTCTCCTAGCATCTGACTCCATGGAGGACAGTTATGGATTTTCTTCAGCAAATTTTGGCATCTTGAATACAGGATCTCAAGAAATGAGTCAGACTCCATAAAGCAGAATAGGTCAGAAAGGAAGAGAAGTAATAATAGTTTACACATATTCATGGATGTTTGAAGGCAGATACTTTCCTGCTCCGTGGTATCTGTGACTTGATCGAGTGTGGTGGTGTGGGATATGGTGATGGAGGCAGCAACCTGAAGCAAGGTGCTCCAGTTAGATGGCACAGACCGGGAAGGAGGGCTTGCGGGAGACACTTTGGGAAAGCACGCAGGACACAACCAGGAGAACTGAGTAGGTGGACTGTATTCTGCCTGAAGTAAAGAAACAGAGCCATTAGCCAAGCTGGGCCTTGGAAAAGGAGACTGGACCAGAGAATCAAGCAATCAAACTATGGTACATGTGTGAATGGGTCTCATGGATACAAGGGTCTCATGGTTAAGCTCTAAACTAAGAATGGAGAGAGATTTAAATACCATGTCCTGGAGCATTAAGTTGGATGTTAAATTCTTTCTACCTAAAATCAGATTTTAGAAAACTAAAAAAACTAAGATCTTGGCATCCGATCCCATCACTTCATGGCAAATAGATGGGGAAACAGTGGAAACAGTGACATTTTATGTGATGGCGGAGTTGAGCAGCTGCAACAAAAACCGCACATCCCACAGCAACTGACATCCCTGGCCCTTCACAGATGGAGTCTGCCAGTCTCCGTTCTCTAGCTCCATCATGCTTACTAGTCTTCCCTCTACTTTGCCTGAGACTACTGGAAGCTCGGGGCATCGTCATCTCCTTTTGTCTCCTAGCATCTGACTCCATGGAGGACAGTTATGGATTTTCTTCAGCAAATTTTGGCATCTTGAATACAGGATCTCAAGAAATGAGTCAGACTCCATAAAGCAGAATAGGTCAGAAAGGAAGAGAAGTAATAATAGTTTACACATATTCATGGATGTTTGAAGGCAGATACTTTCCTGCTCCGTGGTATCTGTGACTTGATCGAGTGTGGTGGTGTGGGATATGGTGATGGAGGCAGCAACCTGAAGCAAGGTGCTCCAGTTAGATGGCACAGACCGGGAAGGAGGGCTTGCGGGAGACACTTTGGGAAAGCACGCAGGACACAACCAGGAGAACTGAGTAGGTGGACTGTATTCTGCCTGAAGTAAAGAAACAGAGCCATTAGCCAAGCTGGGCCTTGGAAAAGGAGACTGGACCAGAGAATCAAGCAATCAAACTATGGTACATGTGTGAATGGGTCTCATGGATACAAGGGTCTCATGGTTAAGCTCTAAACTAAGAATGGAGAGAGATTTAAATACCATGTCCTGGAGCATTAAGTTGGATGTTAAATTCTTTCTACCTAAAATCAGATTTTAGAAAACTAAAAAAACTAAGATCTTGGCATCCGATCCCATCACTTCATGGCAAATAGATGGGGAAACAGTGGAAACAGTGACAGACTTTATATTTTGGGCTCCAGAATCACTGCAGATGGTGACTGCAGCCATAAAATTAAAAGATGCTTGCTCCTTGGAAGAAAAGTTATGACCAACCTAGACAGCATATTAAAAAGCAGACATTACTTTGCCAACAAAGGTCCATGTAGTCAAGACTATGGCTTTTCTAATAGTCATGTATGGATGTCAGAGTTGGACTATAAAGAAAGCTAAGCATAGAAGAATTGATACTTTTGAACTTTGGTGCTGGAGAAGACTCTTGAGAGTGCCTTGGACTGCAAGGAGATCCAACCAGTCCATTCTAAAGGAGATCAGTCCTGAATATTCATTGGAAGGACTGATGTTGAAGCTGAAACTCCAGTACTTTGGCCACCTGATGCTAAGAACTGACTCATTGGAAAAGACCCTGATGCTGGGAAAGATTGAAGGCAGGAGGAGAAGGGGATGATAGAGGATGAGATGGTTGGATGGCATCATCAGCTTGATGGACATGAATTTGAGTAAGCTCCAGGAGTTGGTGATGGACAGGGAGGCCAGGCGTGCTGCAGTCCATGGGGTCACAAAGAGTTAGACACAACTGAGCAACTGAACTGAACTGAACTGAAAATCAGATTTGGTTTTAGAAACTACGCTGGATTTGGCAACATAAGAAATCCCATCGGCCCCAAATATGGCAGCACCCACCCTCATGCCTGAGTATTTGCAAATAAGCTGTGAGGAGGTTGCTGTGTCTCACACCCTGCTGGACACACGGTCCACCACCAGTGGTGATGGAAGGAAAGCGGTGCCTGTGGGAGATAATTGAAAAAAAGATTTATCGCCTCCTTCCAAGAGATAAAAAAAAAAGGCTTGATAAACATGGCAACACATGGCAAGATGGAGGCCCTACGCGATCTGTAGATGCGGTCCGTGCCCCACCCACATTCCCATGGCATTCATCTCGATGTGCGGAAGGCTTCTTACTATGAGCACCTGGACCTCTCTGCGAGAAGCTTCTTCTGGTACCTCACTTGCTTGTGTGCCCAGCTGTCAATGGCCTCTGAAACCATTAGCCAACCAAGGCCCATGAAGTGGAGAAGAGCCCCATGCTCCTTGTCCCTCAGGTGGGACAACTCTGAGCTGTGCCATCCGGGGCAGCAGCCACCGGAGACAGGTGTGCTCCTGAGCATCCAGAATGCTGCTGGTGTGACAGAGGACAGGAATTTCCAACTTTATTTGATTTTCATTCATTTAAAGTAAAAAAAAAAAAAAAGACACTCTCCAGTTACTGGAAGACCTTTATATTTGGAAAAACTTGGCTACATAAACCTACTTTTCAACTGAAAATTTTACAGACTCTAAATACACATCAGGATGAACTTTTAGTGTCCAAATCCAGTATAAAATTGATTTAAAGGAAATGGTAAAAAAAAAATTAATATCTAAATAGTGTTTACATGTTGAAATAAAATTGATTTCAAAGACATGGTAAAAAAAGATAATATCTCAATAGTGTTTACATGTTGAAGTGTAATGTTTTGGATTTAATAGGTAGAATAAATGATTAAAATCAGCTTTCTCTTTTAACTTTCTAAATGTTGTTGCTAGGAAGTTCAAAACGACGAGTTTGGCATGCTTCATGAACCTTCTGGCCGGTGCTGGCCCACCCTCCACATCGGCTCAGGGGGATTGACCCCCCTGGTGCCCACAGAGGCAGCTTGATGACCACTCTTGTCTTGTTGTTCAGTCACTAAGTCACGCCCACCTCTTTCCAACCCTGGTGGACTGTAGCCCGCCGGGTTCTCCTCTGTCCACGAGATTTCCCAGGCAAGAATACTGGAGCAGGTTGCCATTTCCTTCTCCAGGGGATCTTCCTGCTCCAGGAATCAAACCTGTGTCTCCTGCATGGACAGGTGGATTCCTTGCCCCTGAGTCACTAGAGAAGCGGAACACGCTTTTCCCGGCTTCCTTTCCTTTTCACTTTCCGGCTTCTCTGCTGAGTTTCCTGGGATTACCCCCTCAGTTTGCACTAGAATCCTTGTGTGGGAGTCTGCTTCTGGAGACTCCCAACCATGAGGCTAAATAGTGTCACCAAGCCCACTCAGCTATTTGACTGTGAATTCAGAGCTTGACTTCAGATCTCAGGATCACAGGTCTATTTATTTTCTGATGATATTATATTGACTTTTAAAGATTATTGACCATTTTTAAGAAGTGATTTCTAAGAGCAGAAGAACATTTGGGGCTCACAGGGAGAAATTACAGTAAACCAGCTACATCTGTTTTGCCCAAGCCCTCTAAGCCTTCGTGGGTGAGTGGCAGCCTTTCCTTGCTCCTGGGTGGAAACCTGGAGAGGCTCCTTGACCCTGCTGGTCCTTCTCATAGAACCAGGAGCCCTCTGGTCAGCTGTAGCCACAATTTTGTCTCAGAAAGTAGAGCATCCAGTCATGATATGAATCCTACTGAGCTGAAAGTTAACTCTTTCCCCTTCTTCTTCTTCCAGATGGCTACCCAGTTGTTGAGCCACCAGGATTGGGGCAGAGAGACAGAAGGAAGAGCAGAAAGCACAGGTATTGGGTACCATTTTGAGATGACAGGACCCTCTCTGGGCCTGGGAGGCATTCACCACTGCCCCTCGCACTGTCAGACACTTGGTGAGGTCTTTTCAAGTTTCCTTTTCTGGGCCTTTCTTACTGCAACCCCGCTGGCCCAGTAGGCCTCCTTCAGCAGCATTCCAGCCCTCACCCCTCCCCTCCACCCCTGCTTCCGTCAGTCTGCTCCTCATCCTCTGCCTGGCCATCTTGGGAAGAAGCCTGAATGACTCCAGTCTGATCACCTGCTCTGGGGTTTGTGCACCTTTAACCTGTGGTCCAGAATCACTGTGGATGGTGACTGCCACCATGAAATTAAAAGACGCTTGCTCCTTGGAAGAAAAGTTACGACCAACCTAGATAGCATATTCAAAAGCAGAGACATTACTTTGCCCACGAAGGTCCATCTAGTCAAAGCTCTGGTTTTTCCAGTAGTCATATATGGATGTGAGAGTTGTACTATAAAGAAAGTTGAGCACCAAAGAATTGATGCTTTTGAACTGTGGTGTTGGAGAAGACTCTTGAGAGTCCCTTGGACTGCAAGGAGATCCAACCAGTCTATCCTAAAGGAGATAAGTCCTGAATATTCATTGGAAGGACTGATGCTGAAGCTGAAAATCCAACACTTTGGCCACTTGATGAGAAGAACTGACTCATTGGAAAAGACCCTGATGCTGGGAAAGATTGAGGGCAGGAGAAGAAGTGGACGACAGAGGATGAGATGGTTGGATGGCATCACCGACTCAATGGACATGAGTCTGAGTAAACTCTGGGAGTTGGTGATGAACAGGGAGGTCTGGCATGCTGTGGTACATGGGGTCGCAAAGAGTCGGACATGACTGAGCGACTGAACTGAGCTGAGCCGGTTGTCCACAGGAAGTACAGTTTATCTCCCAGATCAGCAATGGACCCCCCTGCTGGCCATCCACGGATCCTTTGGCTTTCCCCTGTAGGAGTTCAGCAAAGGACCTCTGAGCTCCCCAGCTGCAAAGAACATATGTTAAGAAAGAGCCTAACCAGCCTAAAAATGGTCTCACAGAAGCCCCTGTCGGTAGGTCTGGGGTAGTGGGTGGTGGTCGGGTCTGTCTTTCTCACTTGTGAGCTAGACTCTAGAGTTCTCTTCCAAGTTACTCCCCTCAAAATTCCTCTTTCACCTCCCACCCCTGACCCTGTTTACAAGATTGAAGAAGGCAGGGGTTCCAGGAAAGCTGTAACCAAGTGTCAGCACCTCTCTTTTGTGAATTTCCTGCAGTCTGGCACCTCCTTTGTCACGTGACCTCGCTCTACTGTGGTGACTCATTTGAAACTACAGACTTAATGTTTTCATTGAGCTGATATATTACAAAAAGTTGAGCTGGGAATAAATGAAACTGACATGGCTAATATGCACCTTTTATCACTAGAGCCTGGCAATGAAAGAAATAGGTCCATGTCCAGGTAAGTAGCATATAAAGCAAACGTTTAGGTTTTAGGGTTTGTAATTATTTTCTAGATAAGATATGTAGGCCTTCAAATATTTGAAAAGATCCTGTGTGAAGCTACAGAAAAAAGAAATCATGTTTTATTGTGCTATCTTGGTTTTTTTCTTTTTCTCTTTTGACTCCAACCGTATGGGTTTTAATGAAATAAATAAGTATTAGATGTCTTCAGAGCTGTGTGATTTCCTTTGATAACTGCTAAGACAACAGAGGTTTCGATTGTTTTTGATCTGCTTTGATCTCCCTCAACTACTCTTTTTTTCAGCATTGTAGCATTTTTTTTTGCAATTTTTATATGAGAATGAACAATAAAAGTTCACACTGTCGTTATAATTAATTGAAGAATATGGCTGCATGTCCTCATAAACTTGCTCGCAGCCGTCATCTTCAGCTTTTCCTCAGTAGATGGTTTATTCGCGTGTCTACAGAACGACTGGGGCCAGAGCAAGCCAGTTTCTTCTGTTTCTTTACAAAAGAGATAATTTTAAAATGTTAGACCATCTCACAGTCTGAAAGTTTAGTGTCAAAGCATTTCAAACATCATTTCTGTTTGAAAACTCATCACTGTCTCTTACAGGAACATGAAAATGTTTAGTAACCAAACTCCAAATATACCAAACTCTAAATTGCTTGTTGGAAAATAAAAACAGAAAACGCCCAAGTTGGCAATCTTTAATGAGTCCTTTCCAGGAATGTTTAGAAAACGAAATAGCTAGGCTTTGTCTAGATGGGTAATTCGTCAAGGACTTGCCCTGGTGGTTGTGTTCAGTGATTTCGGTGAACGCACGCTCGGTCTTGATGCCGGATCAGCACAGCAGAAGTCGCGACAGCCTCCTGCAGTCAGCTCAGTCAGCACCAGCCTTGTTTTCAAATGAACAAAGAGGAAAAGAAAGGAGAAGGATGTAATGTTAATAGACTTCCTTCTGTGATCTCTCAGGGAGAGGTCTTTTTAAATAAGGGGCTTGAACTTGACCTTCTTCAGTGGCACAAAGGTCCAATGCATGATTTTTAAAGTTATATTTAAATTTTAATAATTTTTCTCATTGGAGGCAGTTAAAAGCAAACTCTCAAAATCTAATCTTCAATCTTTTAATAAAACTGATAGACAAAGAAGGGAAGCTTAGGGAAAAAAAGTCTGTAAGAGGTACATAAATGTTGTTCTAATTTCTACATCACAGTCAAGCTGCTTTCAGGTCATTATCAATATGATATTTGAGTTTGAAATTAAAATTTAGTATAGTAGAAAAAATCTTAATTTTATGATAAATCTAGTTTTACGGACCTCAGATTAAAAACAGATGAAAAATATCATATTCTCAGTGCTGGCAAAATGGCATGAGAAGAGACACTGTCATATGCTGTTGGTAAGAGTGTAAATTTTTAAAATCTTTCTGGAAGGCAGTTTGGCCATAGCTATTGAATGCCTCAGAATTTTGCATTACAACCTTTAAACCAGCATTTTTACTTTAGGGGATTCGTACTAAGAACATAGTCATCAATGTTTGCAAAATTAGAGCTACAAGATTTTTATGGAAGTGTTTTTGATAGAAACAAGAACTGAATGAAACATAAATATTTAACAACAAGTCTTTATTTAGCCCTTAAAAATGATACTATAGAAATACTTAATACTATGAAAAGGTGGGAAAAGCTGATTATAAACAATACACAAATGTGATTCGCTTTCACAGAATTACTCAATATCTTGTAATTACCTAAAATGGAAAAGAATCTGAAACATATATCTGAATACACATGAATCTGAATATATATAGATCTTCTTTTTAGGAGTATATAGGGAGAGAATGGAGAAGGCAATGGCACCCCACTCCAGTGCTCTCGCCTGGAAAACCCCAAGGGCGGGGGAGCCTGGTGGGCTGCAGTCCATGGGGTCACTAAGAGTTGGACACAACTGCGTGACTTCCTTTTCACTTTTCACTTTCCTGCATTGGAGAAGGAAATGGCAACCCACTCCAATGTTCTTGCCTGGAGAATCCCAGGGACGGGGGAGCCTGGTGGGCTGCAGTCCATGGGGTCGCTAAGAGTCGGACACGACTGAGCGTCTCCACTTTCACTTTCCTGCATTGGAGAAGGCAATGGCAGCCCGCTCCAGTGCTCTTGCCTGGAGAATCCCAGGCACCGGGGAGCCTGGGGGGCCGCCGTCTGTGGGTCGCACAGGGTCGGACACGACTGAAGTGACAGCAGCAGCAGCAGCAGGGTGAGAAATGATCGCTTCTTCCGAGTTTGGCAGCAGCATGTTGGCACAAGTGTTTGGCAGTCATGAGGGTGGTGAGGGTGGTGAGAGGTGGGTATGTACATCTTTGCTTACCCTTCGGGTTTTCCTGTAATTATTGGTCTAGTCCATCTCCTTTGTTTCTTGAGTTAGTTTTGGTAAATGTTTATCTTAATACAAGACATGCGCTTGATCTGGATCAGGGAGCCTTTGCCTTCTTCTTTTTTTTAATGCCTCGAACCCCTCTGGCAGTTGATGAACTATATGGACCACTTCTTAGCATCATTTTGAAAACTGTTCTTCCTGGAATTTGACTTCTACTTTGAGTGGAGTCCCGCGACCTTCTGTGCCTTCTTGCAAATTGTGTGGGCTTTTTTCCCGAGTATGTTTAGGAGGTTCTCATGGTGTTATTCTCAACATGTGCGGTATTTTAATGGAATACAATGCTCAGAACCTGCTTGTATCATACATGAAGAGGCTAGCTTATAATACAGTAAGAGCCTAGCTTCCTAACAGAGAACAAAATGGGGACTGAAGAGGAATCCAAATAAAGAAAAGAACCTTTGCTTCTCAGAACTTGTAACACGCACGGCCTGTATCTCTGCACAATCTGTGACTACTAATAAGTTGCTTTAAATAATACTTCAGTAGTTATCTCAGTCCTGTGATATGTTTGCACTTGCAAGGCTTGTACCGGTGGCTCGCCAGTTATCTGTATTACAGAACACCATCCTGCCTTATGGAGAGTTAAACTGTCCAGCTGTCCAGTTTTACAAAACTTTACCGAGTGAGGGGAAAAGCTCACCCCCTTTCAACTACTGAACAGAGTGAGATAAGAATATCAGAGGGTAAAGCAGGTGACAGTCACTGAATGGGTAACTGCATGTTTGCTGGGGCC
>SJYG01000589.1:588963-608952 GCA_006410535.1 Litocranius walleri | reverse complement strand
TTTTTTTTTTTTTCTTTTGCAGCTCAGAGAACTTTTCTTCTATTACGTTTTAATTACTCCAACCCTACATCTTCTTCTTCCCTTGGAACTGCAATCCCTATTAAATGGGAATTGGAACTTCTGAATCTATTCTTTCTAACCTAATCTTATTTCTCCTAGTAGAAATATACACCCACACCTTCCATGGTGGGAGTGGTTTAGGTGTTAAGTCGTGTCCGACTCTTGCGACCCCATCGACTGTGGCCCACCAGGCTCCTCTGTCCATGGGATTCTCCAGGCAAGAACACTGGAGTCAGCTGACATTTCCTTCAGTAGCTCTATCTTTTCAGTGCTTTGAGAGGGAGTTATTCTGCTTGGTCTTCTGGGTCACTGATTTGTTCACCACTTGTGTCCATACTAAAAATATATTTTCCTAAATAACCAGAAATCATGAAACTTTATAAGAGCCTTTTAAAAAGGTATAAGGGTCACAGATTCCTCAGCCATACTGGGAGCTGCTGGCCGGTGCTGACCTCCTCCGCCGGGTCCTGCCTGAGCTTGGCACTGTCTGTACTCTTCTTGTCTTTCCAGTGCTGCCATGGACAAGTTTCACCCTCATTTTTTCCCCTCTGTAATTTGGAATAGAAAGGAAATTAAAACTTTTCATCAACCATCTTGCATCTGGACTCTGTTTTTTAATGTCTGATATGTATCAGGAGAAATACCAATAACCTCAGATATGCAGATGACACCACCCTTATGGCAGAAAGCGAAGAAGAACTAAAGAGCCTCTTGATGAAAGTGAAAGAGGAGAGTAAAAATGTTGGCTTAAAACTCAACATTCAGAAAACAGATGATGGCATCTAGTCCCATCACTTCATGGCAAATAGATGGAGAAGCAATGGAAACAGTGACAGACTTTATTTTTCTGGGCTCCAAAATCACTGCAGATGGTGACTGCAGCCATGAAATTAAAAGACTCTTGCTCCTTGGAAGGAAAGTTATGACCAACCTAAACAGCATATTAAAAAGCAAAGACATTACTTTGCCAACAAAGGCAAGTCTAGTCAAAGCTATGGTTTTTCCAGTAGTCATGTATGGATGTAAGAGCTGGACTATAAAGAAAGCTGAGTACCAAAGAATTGATGCTTTTGAACTGTGGTGTTGGAGAAGACTCTTGAGAGTCCCTTGGACTGCAAGGAGATACAACCAGTCCATCCTAAAGGAGATAAGTCCTGACTATTCATTGGAAGGACTGATGCTAAAGCTGAAAATCTAATACTTTGGCCACTTGATGAGAAGAACTGACTCATTGGAAAAGACCCTGATGCTGGGAAAGATTGAAGGTGGGAGGAGAAGGGGACGACAGAGGATGAGATGGCTGGATGGCATCACTGACTCAGTGGACGTGAGTTTAGTGGACTCCAGGAGTTGGTGATGGACAGGGAGGCCTGGCGTGCTGCAGTCCATGGGGCCGCAGAGAGTCGGAGAGTGAGCAACTGCACTGAACTGATGTGTCAGTTCCATGTTAGCTGCTGGATGGACAGAGCACATTCACAGAGCTGCTAGTCGGGTGGACTATCATGACCACCTCCTGCACTAAGCGTCTCCCTCTGGGGCACACAGGAGACAGCAGGAGGCAGTGGAGAGGTGTGGTCTGAACAGGGTGGGGTTGCGCCATCAACTTTCCAGAGGCGTTAGGACTTCATATGCAGTAGGGAGCTAGCAAGGGATTAAAAGTTTTTAGGAAGATATTTTTGTCAATAGCATGGAGGATATATGGAGAAGACAATGGCATCCCACTCCAGCACTCTTGCCTGGAAACTCCCATAGATGGAGGAGCCTGGTGGGCTGCAGTCCATGGGGTCACTGAATCAGACACAACTGAGCGACTTCACCTTCACTTTTCACTTTCATGCATTACAGAAGGAAATGGCAGCCCACTCCAGTGTTCTTGCCTGGAGAATCCCAGGGATGGCGGAGCCCGGTGGGCTGCCGTCTGTGGGGTCACACAGAGTCGGACACGACTGAAGCGACTTAGCAGCAGCAGCGGCAGCAGCATGGAGGATATAAGGAAAAAGGTGGGCTGGGGAAGGGACGTCATTTAGGAGATGACTGGTCATTCTCACCTGAACTTTTGCAGTGACGTCAGACAGGAGGAGTGGCGGGATATGCCTGGCCCAGTGCTCTCTGCATGAGCACCTTTATTAAAATGGCCTGGGCTCAAGAGCCCGCCCACTGGCCAGCGAGCACAGTGGTCACCTGTGGGTCTTGCTGTGTTGACTTTTCTTACCCACACTGTGAGCTGGTAAATTTCTGTAACTTTAATATGCTGTATGGAGTCAGGCCACCTGTTTCTTGTGTAATAGATGACTCACGGGCCTCCTAGAAGACAAAGCTATATTAGGTTTGTGTGGTTCCTTGAATACTGGTGGTATGGAATTGTGGTCCATTTCAAATTGTGGCCTCAAGTAGCAAGGTGTGATACTGAAAGGGTAAGACTTTTCAACCCTAAATTCCAAGGTGAACTTTTCAGTTCTTTCCGAAATTTGTGCTGGGTAGTCGAACACATGTTCTGGGAAGAACTTGACCTAGAGGTCAAGGATGTCCCCATTACTACAGTAGTAAAATTTATAGACAAGGTCACATTTCTCTGACTATAAAGATCAATCTGGGGAAATTTATAAAAGTGTAAATAATAAAAGTTACTGGGAAAATTTATACAAGTGTAATAATAAAAGTAACAAAACACTTGCTGTGCTCAAGAGTGCTATGTGTGGCGAAGCACTGAGATCATCCTGGCAAGAGATACGGAGCACGTGTCGAAATTTAAATGGACAAGTTAGTGGCGTGGGTGCAATGGATCAGTGGCTGGTGGGCGGGCCCATCAGGAAATGGGTGTGTGAGAGTGAGTCATGAACACGTGTCTTTCAGTTGTCTCCTTCAAAACAATGTATGAAAACACTAACTCACAAAGATGTCTGAACCCCCATGTTTCTTGCAGCACTATTTACAATAACCGAGATATGGGGAAATAAAACTTGTGTTCATCAACAGAAGAATCGATAAAGAAGTTGTGGAATATATTGTTGTTCAGTCACCAAGTCGTGTCTGACTCTTTACGACCCCATGGACTGCAGCTCGCCAGGCCCCCCTGTCCATCACCAACTCCCGGAGTTTACCCAAACTCATGTCCATTGAGTCGGTGATGCCATCCAACCACCTCATCCTCTGTTGTCCCCTTCTCTTCCCACTTTCATCTTTCCCAGCATCAGGGTCTTTTCAAATAAGTCAGTTCTTCACATCAGGTGGCCAAAGTATTGGAGTTTCAGCTTCAGCATCAGTCCTTCCAATGAATATTCAGGACTGATCTCCGTCAGAATGGACTGGTTGGATCTCCTTGCAGTCCAAGGGCCTCTCAAGAGTCTTCTCCAACACCACAGTTCAAAAGCATCAGTTCTTCGGCTCTCAGCCTTTGTGGTCCAGCTCTCACATCCATACGTGACCACTGGAAAAACATAGCTTTGACTAGACGGACCTTTGTTGGCAAAGTAATATCTCTACTGTTTAATATGCTGTCTAGGTTGGTCATAGCTTTTCTTCCAAGGAGCAAGCGTCTTTTAATTTCATGGTTGCAGTCACTGTTCACGGTGATTTTGGAGCCCACGATTTTGGAGTGTTAAAGAAGGAAATTCTGCTATTTGGAATAGTGTGGAACCTCAGGCATTAAGTGAAGTGAGTCAGAGGTAGACAAACAGTGTATCATCTCACTGATACATGGGGTCTAAACAAACAAACACATGGAAAAGAGATGAGACTGGTGATTACCAGGAGTGGGAGCTGGTGATAAAACGTACAACGTGATGACATGCTTAGCGCTGGCGTGCGGTATATTCGAAGTGGTGAGGAGAGTAAATCCTAACAGTTCTCATCACAAGAAAAAAATTTTTCTATTTTTTGGTACGATTATGAGATGATGGATAATTAAATTCATTTTATAAAATATAAGTAACCGTTTCACAATAAGGTTATCATTTCATAATATATATGTCAAATCAGTATACTATATACCTTAAACTTATACAATGCTCTGTAGCAATTGTACCATAATAAAACTGGGAAAAAAGAAGAAAATTTTTCAATGTCAGGTTTATGGCAGAGATTTCAGATTTAAAATTTCTATTGTAAAGGAAACACAGTTTCATCAGTCAGATATTTTGTTGAGATGTTCTTAGAAAAATAAGTGTCTTGTGCATATCTTTGAGTCCATAAACTATGAGGCAAGAAACAGTTTCTATAATACAATGTACAGAAATCTCAGGAATATTTGTATTGACAAAAATAAATTTTTGAAATAAGGTTAAGAATTAAGATAGAAGATTAACAATTAAGAACTAAGATTAAGAATAAAATGATAGAGGGACTTGGAGGGGAATGTAGGGCTCACAGTATTTAATGTCTTCTTTATATTTTTAATTCAGTAAATAGCTTTTCATTTGAAATACATACAAATTTCTTTCCCCATGTGTGTTCATCTTCCTACCTGAACAATATCTGTTTGCTAGCATATAAAGACCTCAGCAACGATAGCTTTATAGTCAGACAGCAGGTTCAGTCTGATTGCACTGAATAAGTGATTTGCACTCATTCATTAAATATTAATTTTGGAAGTTATTGGAATAAACCCTATGCATTATATAGGATTGTCATTTTATTTAAAGTTATCTGTTTTCATTATTTTCTGATTATTGTCTCACTGTTTAAATGTTAAACTACTTCTCCTTTATGCAGTCATTCTTTTAAGTAGCTATGAGCTTCAAATGACAACTTTTAAGTTTAATTGATTGAAAGCAAAACTCATTTTCTTAATCATAGTTTGGCCTTGCACAGCTCAACTCACAGTAGGAGAAAAGAAGACAAAGCAAATAAGCAAACCGCACTTTAAAAAGTTCTGAACAGTAAAATCAAATGTGAAACTGTTCACAAATAAACAGCACTAGCTAAGTGATAAAGTGTTGTAAGTAAATAAATTAATGGAAGGAAATACTCTATGCCTGTTCTTTGAAAATCAAGTACTTACTTGTTTTCTTATTTTTGGATCAGAGAATCTGTACTTATCTCAAAGAATAGTACTACCCTGTTCCTAGTAAGAAGGGCAAAGGAAATAGGAACGTGGATGTTTGCTCAGCTCTGTGCTGAGTGCTAGACAGAGCAAACAAAAGGGCCAGAGAATCGTACTGCCTGTGTGTGTGTGTGTGTGTCTTGCAGTGGATAGGGAAAACAAATTCTGAGCACACTCTGTAGCAGTTCAGCGCAGCAGGCATCGGCCGCACCACTCAGAGAGTGTCCGTGATCCTGGCTCCTGCGGCGGGTGTGCGACACATTGGTACATTCAGTTCTCCCGACGCAGATACACGTCTTGCAATGAACGACCTCCTCCTGGTTTTTGTATACACTAATGCTACATTTCATTGTTGCTGTTGTTCAGGCACTCAGTTGTGTCTGACTCTTTGAGACCCCGTGGACTGCAGCAGGCCGGGCTTCCCTGTCCTTCATTCTCTTCCGAAGTTTGTTCAGACTCGTGTGCATTAAGTCAGTGATGCCATTAGGACTCATTGCTGCTACTGCTGCTGCAAGTCATGCCACTTGTGTGCGACCCTGTGCGACCCCACAGACGGCAGCCCACCAGGCTCCCCGGTCCCTGGGATCCTCCAGGCAAGAACACTGGAGCGGGTTGCCATTGCCTTCTCCAGTGCAGGAAAGCGAAAAGTGAAAGTGAAGTCGCTCAGTCGTGTCCGACTCTTAGCGACCCCACGGACTGCAGCCCACCAGGCTCCTCCGTCCATGGGATTTTCCAGGCAAGAGCACTGGAGTGGGGTGCCACTGCCTTCTCGGTAGGATTCAGAATTTGCCAAATGTTGAGAATTTCAGTTTTTAAGATCCGCTTACTATGCGTATTCTGAACCCTACAGTTTGCTTAGGAATAGCTTTTGATCTCATTGAACTTACAGGCGGAGGCAAACGCACTGCAGACGCCCGCGTGGCAGGGCGGCGAGGGGAGCCGCGCTGCGGAGGGTGGCGGAGTCTCCGGGAAGGCCCCGGAGGGAGGTGAGGCCGAGCTGATGCTCCGGAAAAGCAGGCCTTGGTGAAGGAGGCACAGGGAGGCGTCTCAGAGAGGGGAGAGCCTGCGCGGCCAGGGCGCGGGAGGGCCCTCGCGAGTGCAGTGACAGTTCCAGCCGCGAAAAGGCAGGCAAGTGCCGGCGCCACGCGTGAGTGGCTGCCGTATGGGATTACCGCAAAAGCCTTCATACAAAATGAACCCCTCCACCATCCTCAAAAGCTGTGCGTTTCAACAGTTTCCCCCTTTGCCAAAAGTCATCGTGAGCCTCATAGTGAACTGAAGTTGCCCTTGATTTTCCTAAATAGACTTTATTTGAAAGAAAAGACAGATTTTCCTTGATCAACAGTCACACAGGTAATTCTGTACATTTCTGGGAATTAGGAGTACTCTAATGGGAGAAAAATTCTCCTTTGTCCTGGGGCCATCTTCTTGGGTCTGCTAGCAAATTTGAGACGCTTGTGCCTTTACATCTGAGACAGAGCTGCCAACAGCCTCAGGAGTATTAGTGTGGGTTGTTCACACACACACACACACACACACACACGTAATAAGCTTCATGCATCTTACTTTGAAACAAAGCAAGTGGTATGTTCTCTTCAGCAAAGTGTCGTATATGACATAATGTGGTGCTTTTATACTTTAATAACATTTATGGAATCTAGAAAAATTGTACTGATGAACCTGTTTGCAGGGCAGGAAGAGAGGCACAATCATACAGAACGGACGTGTGGACACAGGAGGGGAAGGGGCGCGTGGGCCGAGTTGGGAGGCCAGCGTGGGTGCAGACACACTGCCGTGGAGCATGGCTGGGACGGATGGCAGGGGCTACATGCATACTTACCGCTGATTCACGCTGCTGCGCAGCAGAAACCACTGCTACTTCTCACTGGAGTATAAAATAAATTTAAAAATACTTAGATATGTCCACTTGGTATACTAAGCTCATTCTACTGGGTCCAGATAACTGTTTCCCAAGGTATGACCTTGGACTTTCTAGGTCAGAATCATCTGGAGTATTTCAAGACGTGACCGTTTCCTGACTCCACGGAGGATCTGCTGAGTGAGGAGCCCTGGGTGTGGTCCCGGGGCACCACGCTCAGCATGCCTCCGGGCAATAGCTGATGTCTCCTAGAGTCTCTGTCACCCTGCATTCAGTTTGGTCCAGAGTTAATCATTTAGAGCCAAATGCAAATGAAGGCAGGTAGCTCGAGTTTGACTTGATTGACTGAGCTTAAAAAAATATACTGTTCAGAATTCTAGCCTTGCAGCCTCATTTTTTTTTCAATCTTTATAATTTCAAAATTTCTTACAACCATTGTGGAGTACACCATGAACATTATAACTTTTTTGCTTATACAATACTTTCTGAAGTCCAACACTCAACGTTACTAAACAGGGACCCTGTCACATTTATTTCTCCCTGACACATTTCAGTCTTAGAAAATTTTTTTATTCTTTACCGATTTATACCTCTCAAGGTTACATTTGCCTGCAGATTTTTCTTTGGGTACTTTGGTATTTATGGCAGGCACTGAAACCTATTTATTTCTGAGCTACATCTCCCTTCAAATGCCTTAAGCATCATCTTATTTCACTAAATACTTAGTGTTACTTTTTCTCTACTTTTGATTTTATCCCATGAGATCTTTATCTCTCTAGACAATTTATTAATCCCCTTTGCTACCTCTTGCATCCTCCTGGATTTATAATTGCAACAACTAAGAAACAGGAGTGATTTCTTTTTTTATTGTTTTGGCCTTTCCGCTTGGCATGTGGGATCTTACTTCCCCAAACAGGGATCGGAACTGGGCCCTCCGCAGTGGGAGCTTAGTCCTAACCGCTGGACCACCGGAAAAGTCCTCAGCAGGAGAGATTTTAATGTTTTCTTCTATCGGCTGCTTCTCCATGACTAAGTGAAGAATGAAGGGTCTGTGTGTACAGGATAACATAGGGATATTTTCCAGCATCACAGATGCGAGGAAATCAAGCCAACTGGGATCCTCAAAATTATCTGTGATCACATAGAAAGTGCCAGAGCAAAATCTGTTCTAAGCATTTCTTTCTGAACCGTTGGCGCTATCCTGTCTTCCAGGATTCCACTGGGAAGTCAACCCCCCATGAGTGTCATAGTGATGATAAACAATATGAATAGAGAATCTATCATCAGTAAGAAGTGGCACAAATGGGGAGAAGCTGGAGAGACGTCCAAAAGGAAGAGCTGAAGGATCAGATAGACCCTTCCTCCAGCCAGGCCTGCTGGCGCACTGAGGAGAAGGGATAACTTACCGGAAAAGCTGGACGCTTGGAACATCCAGATGCCGACGTTACATCACTAAGAAGAATCAGAGAGGCCAGCCTGGGGTAGCTGTCGGTCAGCAGGACCAGCCGCTGGGAAGAAAAGTTGGATTCAGGCTGCTGGATGAAGCCGGGGTGTGGCAGACTCCCTCGGCCTCTCTGCATCTGTCTCTTGCTGCATCTAACTACAAAAACCTGCAGGCACGAGGGCTACAGCTTTCAAAAGCCTCATGCAGACCTTTGGTCACCTTCCATCTAGCACTGTAGTGGACGGGTATACTGGGAAGGTCCTTCCCGCCTAGCCAAGTTGACAAGTGATCCATAGAACCCTCCCACCATCAAATGCGAGGATCAAAACTGTCTCCATGTCCCAGGGGACATTTGGCAATGTCGGGAGATGATTTTGATTCTCACCGCTGATGGTGGGCTCGCTGTTAGAAAAGTGGGTAGAGGCCAGAAATGTTGTTAGACATCCCACCATTCCCAGGACAGGCACGGACAGCAGAGAAGCATCAGGTCCAAAATATCAGTCGTGCTGAGGTTGATTAACTCTGCCTTATACGGAATATAATTCTATCAACTTTGCAGAGTAGGACTAAGGTCAAGAATGATACCTAAAGGTATTCCTTTTACACAGCCTGAAATGATTTAGAATTTTGAAGGGATCATAAATTTCCTTTTGGATGTAAAGGGGCTTTCAGCATTCTGCCTTTCTTTCTAGCATTCATTATTTATGAACAAGCCATTTTAGATAGACTATGAACCACTCAAATCCTTCTTAAGATTCAAGCTGAAAACAATACTTAGACTTTCAAGACATTGTCTATTATTTTTAATTTTTAACTCTCTTTCTAGCTTCTAACCCAAGCTTAAGGGATGTGCACGCTTGTGTGCCTGTGCCCAAACGCACACATGCACACACACATGCACGCGCGCACACACACACACACACACACACACACACACACACACACACAAATGTTTTAGCTGTTTCTGTCAGAAATCTCTTAAGGATGGTCCCACATTGTTTTAAAGGCTGAGAAGTATGTGTTAATTGGTCAAAGCCCTTGTCTCATTAACTGAGGAATAATACTTAACACAAGTTTCAAATGGTGTCTCTAGATGGAGGCTGATAAGAATTACATAACCCGCTGAGGATTCTCGTCACACTGTCCTTGGGAAGGCTGAAATTGTCAAGGCTTCCCCTCCAGAACAGCAGAGAGCAGAATTTAACATTAAATGGGATAAATTGGCAGTGACACAGAACAAGCTAGAATTGTATGCAACAGTGAGGCTTCCTTAGGGCAGAGGAAAAAAGTGCTCAAAGAGGATGTGGACAGGCTTCTCTGCTGGCTGTTTTCATCAGAATTTAAAAATCAAAAAGGGACAGAAACCAGTTATGCACCCCAGCTCTGCCCCATGGTTCCGTTCCAGCTCTTGAGCTAGTCTTGACTTGGATGGTGCCCAAGTCGGCTCAGTCATCTCTTTCACCCAAGCATGCCCCACCTGCTCTGTCCTGGGGGCGTGTGCTCACAGGCACCTTACTTATCAAGAAGATGCACCGGCCTCCCTCTCAGGTGGCAAAGGCTGTCTGCCGTGTGCTGGCTTCAGAGCCCAGGGGCTGGGGTGGGCATGTGAGCGCCGTGGCAGACGGCCGCTGCAGCAGCTCAGGCCTGAGGACTCGCTCGTGTTATTTTTAATCTTAATGTCTTACAATGTAAGACTTAATAATGTCTTACAAAAGAAACAATTTCTTTTATGATGTCAAGGGGTAGATGAATGAACATCAAATTAGGACTTCCCTGGTGGCTCAGTGACAAAGAGTCTGCCTGCCAACGCAGGAGACAAGGAGTCGAGTCCTGGTCTGGGAAGACCCCACACGCCGTGGGCCGCAGCTCTGGAGCGTGTGCGTTAGAGCTCCGGACCCACAGCCCCTGGGCCCGAGGGCCGCAAGCACTGAAGCCCCCCAAGGAAGAGCCTGCACTCTGCCATGAAGAGCAGCCCCCCTCTCCGCAGCTAGAGAAAGCCCGCTCAAACCAAGGTGGACCCAGTGCAGCCAAAGATACATAAATTTTTTTTCTAAAGTGTACAGTTCAATGCATTGTTTAAAAAAATTGAATTAAATGACATGTACTTTTTATACATATTTCATCCTTATTTTACTTTCTTTGATATTTTGTCTTGTTCTAAAACATTTCATTAAGCAAAATTTTCAAAGACCATTCTTCCACTCCTTTTAATCATTTATATTGCAGTGTTTTTGCTGTTTGTGACAACCCAGAGTATTAACAGCTCTATGATCTTTACATGAGCAACTGGGTGGATGACTTCAGAATTTGCTCTGTGTTATAGATTGTTTTTATCCTACATTTTTTCTCACAAATTAAATATAATGTCATACCATGGCAAGTTCCTTTTGATTTGCAAGCCTAGGGGTGATATTCTAACAGTAAAGGACTCTCACTGAGAGAGAGAGAAAGAGAGAGGGAGAGGGAGAACACAGATCCCTGCAAATTCGGGAATCCATCGAAATCAACAAAGTAGCTTCTCCAATCTACGGATGAGACCAACTACAGTTAAGATCTACCAGTTCACAGCTACAATTAGGACTGCTTTAGTTGCCTGAAGAGTAGATTAATTTCTCTTTTCAGCTAAAGGATTGATGTCATGCATAGAAAACGAACTTATGGTTACCAAAGCGGAAAGGGAGGGAGAGGCATAAATTAGAAGCTTGGAATTAGCAGATACACGTTACTATATACAAAATAAATGAACAACAAGGACCTATTGTATAGCACAGGATCTATTCAGTATCTTGTAATAACCCATAATGAACAGCAATCTGAAAAAGAACATATATAAAACTGAGTCACTTGGCTGTATGCCAGAAACTAACACAATATTGTAATCAACTATATTTCAATAAAGAAATAAAAAAAAGGATTGATATCATCAATGGAACGTTTTACTGGAGAGATTGCTGAAAACTGTTTGCTTAATAAAGCAACTATTGATAACTTGCAATTGCTTATTGTAGCCCCAAGTATCAATTTATTAGCGAAAGCAGTCTCCTGTCTCAACAGTGATGTGTATTTCTACTTTGCAGAATGCTGACATAAAATATTTCTTCCATAGAGATATATCAGGAAACCATAACCGTTAAACTACGAAATGTCACATCCACACAAGCTGGAGAGGTGTTAAGGAAATACTAAACACATTGTTTGAGGTTAGTGCTTCCGGAGTCTTGACCTTTGACCTTCAATCGATATCTCACTTCAAAATAACAGCTATAGATGATAAAAACAGATGTCTTTCACTTGCATTGTTCCAGAAACAAAATCTTAGAGACTTTAACATATAAGGACCTTCTAAGTAGGTAACTAAACTCGTTTTGAAGTACTCTCGGAATGCAAACATTTTCTGCTGCCTCCGCAGCAGGAAAACTAAGGAATCTTATACCACCGTCAGCCTGGAAGTAGTTGTTCTGTTTGTTATTTTCTTGCGGAGGCTTTTCCTTCTCCACATTCAGGAGTGGGTAACAGCAGCTTCTGATGACATGGGCCCATATCTTGAGTTCTTGAAATGGTAAAACACTAGTTTTGAAGTATTCCTGTACCTGATTCCAAAAGGTCTAACTACACTCACTCAAATGACTCACAGGATGGCTATACCCTTCAAACCACTTGAAGGCATTTCTTCCTCTCGAGAGCGGCAGTAAGAATAGTGTGAGATTACGACTCTTCTCCAGCAACCATGATGATACCGCCTGACACGTACAGAGTGGGATGTGTTTTCCAAGTATACCTAAATGTATTACAGAGAGTGACGGTATAGTGTACTAGTCAAAAACCTCGGCTTTGGAGTCAAGGCAATTACCTCTTTGTAACTTACATATTTTTAAAATGTGATAGTACCTAAGTTGCGGCATTATTATAGAGACTCGCTGTATGGAAGTAGCCTGGTTTGTGGCTACACCCTAGTTGGCATCACACAGCTGGCAGCTATTATTGGTCCTACCTTAATGCGGGTGTCTTTTTCACCACTTATGTCTCACAGATTTAGACCTTAAAATAGTCATTATAGATTTATTGCCATAGCACACATTAAAAAAAAAACCAAAAACCTACATTAGGACTGAAGTCCCTAAAATTTTTGCTCCAATCTCTACAAGGGTGTATAAAGAGGTAAGACAGGCATTGGAACCTTCCACAACAAAATAAGCCACATGGATCATGGATTCCGACTGACACCTCCTAAACTGTAACTTCAGTGTCAACACTGGCTGAAAACATCTAGACTATCCGTTTCAAACCAGAGCCTCAAACATGGCTGGTGCTGATGGAGCCCCAGGGCAGACTGATAAAGCCTCCTGCCTCTGTTCTCCTGCCACCAGGAAAACCCTCTTTACATCTTTTTCTGAGGTGCTAATTCACCCAACAAAGAGCACGCCTTACCCCAGGCACCACATCCTTCGGGAGGCTCCCAGGTTGCTCATATTTCTTGGGAAAGTCTGGGGGCCACAGAAAGCCCAACCACTGTTTCACAGCCTGCCGCCTGGAGTGCTAAAGAATTACGCACGAGGAAAATCCTGCCGGGAATATGTTAGATGCTAAACTAAGCATCTTGAAGAAGAAATGCAAAGCACTGTAAATGCTTTAAACCACCTAGCAAAATTCAGCTTAGAAATGGATAGGTAGTCACATGAGGGATGCAAGTTAAAATACAAAAATGACACGCTGAAGCCTGACATTAGGGTGTAAGAGAACCATTCAGTGATTCTGAGATGGACTGCCATTCTGATAAGCTGCATTTTAGCAGAATCTGAAAAAGCAGAATTGGCACTTGGACCTTTACACACTAGGGGGATCCATAAGAGAATCTCCATGAACATTTAAAATATATGATGGATCTAAGAAACGCATGCATGTGTCTTTAATAGGAATGCATCAGATTTGTTGAGAAATCTAATCCAATGTTGCTCTAAGAAAAGGAGAGAGCCGAGGAGCTTTGAGCATGCATCCTTTGTCTATTTGCCGTTTGGAAGGACAAAGAATGGAATAACTGGAACGATGTGCCTTTACCTTGATGTCATTGTAGAATTTTGAACCTTTTTTTTTTTTTTTCTCTCCCAATCTTGGCACCAGTACTTTTTTTTTCTTTTAAGCTTCTCACTGAGAAAACTTGGGAAAAAGTTTGGTATCAAGAGTGGCTTGAAGCTTGTGGAGCATGTCCACCAGACGATTCTGCCCTTTTGCGATTTCGTCACCTTTCTCCTCTCCTACTTATTCCTGATGCTTATCACTATGGTGTCAAGCCTGCTGTTAAAGTGTGTGTGTGTGTTTTACATGGCTCTGTTCAATTGGAGAGTTATGTTTTTGAGGTGGTATCTCGGGTGAGGTTACACTATTTAAGAAGTTCTGCTAAGCTCTCTGGGTGTGTTTTGCTTGACTAGAGATAAATACATTTACTCCAAGGTTTTCCCTGACAAAACTATATTTTTCACTTACGGTTTTCTTTTCTCTGACTCTCGTACATCTTTTTCCTCCACATCCATAAACACACACAATTTATATTTCTAGAATGTTATTTTTTAGGGTCTTCTGAATCCTTTAACTCGTCTCTCTTTTAGGAAAAAGAAAAGCCTCTGTATTTTCCCTTCTTTTCCCAGGACCTGTCTGAGCCCCACCCAGGGTGCCCCCTGACCCTCTGGTTTACTGCTCTAGCCGTGACGTGTAATTTAATCTATTCAGTAACTTTCCTTTTTCTCCTTTTCTCCTGAGAATTTCAAAAAGGAAGAGTCATGAAAACTACTCCTATTGGTCAGAGTTTCCCCATGTGTCAAAGTAATGATCAGGAAAGGGAGAAATAAAAACAGAACCGACACATAGGAACTGAATGATCTATACAAATCAGTTTGAAATTTAGGACTGAACTAAGATCATTGGAATATATTCAGGGATTTTTTTTTTTTTCCTGAAAAGAACTGATTCTTGACATCATCATCTGGATCAGAGGATACATTCTTATTTTAAAATAATTATGAATGTGATTCAAGTAACTAACTCTATTTCTAGAAAATTCCTTTCAGAGTTACTGTAAACACTGAACAATAGTTCACAAAGTCTGGGCGTGAGCAAGTTTCACACAAGTCAGTAACAAGGGTCCCAGAGAATAAATTTTATTTCAGGGAGGACATACCCTAGTCATGCCTGCTGGGAATTCCCAGGTGCCACCAGCATCTGAAAACACTGCTGCAACACAGTGCTGATGCTGTGGGCATCTTCTGGGTCTATTTTTCAACAAGGAATCTGCATTTTCGGGCAAGCAGGACGCAGATCAGAGTGCACAGGAGGCATGTCTTGGAGGCTTCCGCCTGACACGCATGCACAGCTTCCTGTTTTGGTCTGATAGCTTCCCCTGGGTGTTCACAGATGCAGAATTACCCACGCGGAGATGGTTTGCCCAGGCGAAAGAGTAGGCGTCTTATTTTTGGAAAGACTCGTTTCACATTATCTGTGCCGTTTCATTCTACCAGCGCTATTTCCTCTTCCGTTTTACACTAACCCTTGAAATGCCCTTTCAGTTGCCTGTGGGAAATCCTTTATTCCTCCTCCTCGGCCTAGTCTCCTGATCTGCTTCATTTCTTCTCTCTTGGCGCTGCACTAATATGACTGCTTCCCTTGCTTATGATGCTAACAGCCAGCTAAAATGACTTCAGACAGACTTTGTTAAATCGTTGGGTCAACCATTCAAGAGTGTCTACGAGCCCGTTCTGTCTTCACGTGTATATGTACCTCGGGGTACAAAGACGCCTTAAATACTCATCTTACTTTCAAGTGGTTTACAGTTTGGGTTGTGAGTTGTACTTACGCAAATTGTAGTACAAGATACAAAATGATTGGCTCCCTAAAAAGTAAAGATGAAGTGTTATGAGAGATTTTCTCATGTGCTTTTTAGCTATTGCATATCTTCCTTTGTGAAGGCCCTGGCAGTCTTTTGCCCATAATTTCTTATTGGATTAAACAAAAAAGAAAATGAGTTGAAAGAGTTGCTTACATAGTCTAAGTTCTTTGTATGTATGCATTTATTCCAGAGTATGGCTTGTTTCAGAGAGGGTGATGGCACCCCTCTCCAGTACTCTTGCCTGGAAAATCCCATGGACAGAGGAGCCTGGGGGGCTGCAGTCCATGGGGTCGCTAGGAGTTGGACGCAACTGAGTGACTTCCCTTTCCCTTTCATGACTTCCCTTTCCCTTTCATGTACTGGAGAAGGAAATGGCAACTCACTCCAGGGTTCTTGCCTGGAGAATCCCAGGGATGGAGGAGCCTGGTGGGCTGCTGTCTACGAGGTCGCACAGAGTCGGACACGAATGAAGCAACTCAGCAGCAGCAGCAGCAGCATGGCTTGTTTATCCATTTTTTTTAAGGTTTTAATTTTGACGAAGTCATATATATCTGTCTATATATATTTTTTTTCTTTTACAGTTAGCATTTTCTGGGTCCTGTCAAAGGAATTTTTGCCTACTTTAAAGTCACAAAGATATGTTTCTGATAATCCTGTGTTTTCTTTGATCTCCAGGTCTACACTGCAAGTTATTAAGAGAGTGTCATTAGGGAAATGCAAATTAAAGCCAATGAGTAATGAATGGCCACACACTCACTGGATGGCTAAAGTGAAAAAGACTGACAACACTGAGTGTTGACAGTTATGGGGAACAACTAGAATCATCGTCTACTGCTAGTCAGACCATAAAATGATGGAATCACTGTGGAAATCAGTCTGACAGCTTCTCGTAGAGGTAAAAATCCACCTAACCTATGGATTAACTCTTATAATTTTAGATTTTACCCCAAACGGAATGAACACGTGTCAACAAAAAGATCTGTGTAAGACTGTTCATAGATTTGTTCATAAGATTGTCCTCAAACGTAACAGCCAAGTATTTAGATGTTCATCAGTAGACGGCAATTAAAAACACTGGTTTATCCATGTCATGGCACCGTCACTGATAGTCGCTTGGTCGTGTCTGACTCTTTGTGCGCCCATGGACTCTAGCCCACCAGGCTCTTCCATCCATGGGATTTTCCAGGCAGGAATACTGCAGTGGACTGCCATTTCCTCCTCCAGGGTATATCATGGCATATTACCTGTAGTAACGCAAAGATACCGATATACATGAATAATATGGATAGATTCTCAAGCTGCTGAGCTAAAGGTACCTTCCACAAGAGAGTGCACATGGTATGATTTCATTTATATGAAGTTCTAAAACAGATAAAGCTTACTTCTGATGAAATAAGTCAAAGCAGTGGTTACTCTGTATGGGGAGTAACTGGAATAAGGAAGGAAGGAACCTTCTGGGCTGATAGAAATATTCTGTATTTTGGTAAGAGTGTGAGTTGACACAGGTTTCTATGCATTTGTCAGCACACTGACAGCACACTGAGATCTGTGCGTTTCATTCTATGTGAATAACACTTCCGGGACTTCTCTGGTATCCAGTGGTTGAGGGTTCACCTACTGATGCAGGGATTTGATCCCGGGTCTGGCAGGATTTCATATGCTGCAGGACAGCTAAGCCTGCGAGCTGCAACTGCTGAAGCCTGTGCCCCCTCAACCTGGTGCTTCGTAACAAGAGAAGCCCCCTCAACTGAAGCCTGTGCACGTCAACTAGAGTGTAGCCCCCCATTTCTCCAACCAGAGAAAGCTCGTGCACAGAAGACTCAGCACAGTCAAAAATAAATAATAAAGCAAGAAAATAAATCTTTTTTAAAAAATTGAAAGAGAAGCTTCCATAAAAACAGTGAAAAAATATCTTCAAGGGCTGAATTTAGCAATTGCTTGGTTAGAAATATGGCACAAGTGTTTAGAGTAGATTTGTTCTTAGAGGGCCCTGCATTCAAATCTCAGTTCTGAAACGTATTTGCTGTGAAAGTTCTGGTGAATAGCAAAACTTCCCCGAACCTTAGTCTTCCCTTTGCAGAACTGCAGGGTTAACTTCTTTCAAGAAATGTTGTGAGAATATTTGTGACGAGTTTATCACAAAGGTCACACATATGTTAAGACATTAATGCCACTCAAATAATTCTCCCTTTTCCCCTTCTTGTTATTTCTGAGCAGAGGTCCAATACAATTGTGAGGTTTTGAATATCGACCTTAAGATGATGACTTGTTAACAGAAGTAAGGTCATACCTGGAAGACAACATGATGTGTTCTCTCCCAAACGTAATGAATCTGAATGTAGTTGACAACAACGGGTCTGGGATTTGGGGGAGAAATATCAGAAAAGAAGCTTTGGGTCTGAGCTATGATGAAGTGGTAAATCAGATTTTCCAGGGGGGCTGGGGAGAAAGGCTGTGATATGTGGCACTTGCTGATTTCCAAGCTATAAATACTCCCAACACGGTCAGTTTCAGGTTACCAAACCGGTTTGCAGAATTCCTGATCACTTACTGTTTAGCTTTCCCTCCAGCTGGTGCCTGCTGGCTTCCCTGAGCTACGAGCTCTGAGTCACTGGCTGAGCCAGCAAAGGAGAGAAAAAGATCTTTTTCACCTTGCGTGGGGTCCTCTTGCCTGGGATACACTCAGTTTCCATTCTTTTGCTGTGAATCCACACTTCTGAGTGCCTCTCCACACTTCTCACCTTTCTCTGCCGTAAAATGGAAAACCAACCACCTTCTGTTGACTTCCTTAAAGATGGCCTCGAGGCACCGTGGTTTATCCATCTTTCTGTTGCCACAATATGGTTTCTCTGTCCTTTGGTGGATTTTAGAGAGGTTGCTCCGTCCAGGGAGGGAGTCCTCAAGCTGGAGGAGGTGAGGCAGACCCAGTGCCCCACTTCCAGTGCGTCTTCTAGCACCGGGCTCCGGGCCTGCTCAGCTTGTTTCTCTCCTTGCTGGGCTGGAAGGAACACTTCAAACAGCGCCTCGTCCCCTCCTCCCCGTCCCGCCTCCTGGCCAGTGCGCGCATCTGTGTTTGCATGAAGCGCAGGTGTAGACAGTTCACAGTCCTCTTTCCGTGAGCTCCTAGGATGTTGACAAACCATAGGATGGGGTTCATCTTACTCGTAATATCACTGAGCTGTCGAAGCATAGGACTTCCAGGTGGCGCTGGCGGTAGAGACCCTGCCTGCCGGTGCAGGGGACATAAGAGACCTGGGCTCCATCCCTGGGTCAGGAAGATCGCCTGGAGGAGGGCAGGGAAACCCACTCCAGTATTCTTGCTGGAGAATCCCATGGACAGAGGAGCCCGGCGGGCCACAGTCCATGGGGTCACACAGAGTTGGGCATGACTGAAGTGACTTAGCACACACAGCAATAGGGCACTGTCACGAATCCATGGGGCTATTCTTAACCCACAGGCCAACTAACATGCCCTGTTAAATGCACATTTCCAGAGTCCTCTGCCCTAAAAACAAGTAATATGTAAAGAACATTTTACTCAGATGTTTTTTCAACATTATTATAGCAAAATAAAATAAAATAACAAATATGCCCACATTTCCATAGTATAATACAACATGTGCTTAATAAATAAATATATATAACATATCTATTTAAAATTACATTATGTAGTCTTTAAAATTATTTATGAATTTTTAATTTACATGAAATATATTTACATTATAGTAGAATATTATATTTGCCATTCTGACTCTGTTAACATGTGGAAAGATAAATCATTAGAAATAAGTTTCTCAAACTATTAACAGTGATTTTCTTTTGGTGGGAGGATACGGTTGTGGGTGGCTTCTTTCTTTTCACTGTGCACTTATGAGTTTTTTCCAAATTTTCTGCACAAAAACAAAAAATGTCTTTAACAAATTCTCAAGTATCGAGAGACTGTATTTATATTCCAATATTCTTGGCCAGGCTACTCAGTTTTTCAAATTACAAGTCCATTTGAAGTCTAAAGTTGAATTATTTCTGAAACACAAAAGTCATGCATCTTGTGTCCTGAAACTGCGGACCTTCAGCCCTGCTCCATGGTTAGCGGTGTTACTTCTCTGGTTATTTCCTTCTATTCCACACTTCAAGAAAGGAGGGTACTTAACAAAATAAGAACCTAAGTTTCCCTCGCTGCAGGGTACTCTAATTAATTTGAACATTATTCAAATATTCCAAGTTCTTTAAAAAATATTATATATTCTTGAGTTACATTTCCCCAATATTCTATTATGAAAACTTTTTAAAGATCTAGAAAGGCTGAAGGAATATTAAACACTCATAGATCTATAGTTAGATGCTATAATTAATACTGTAATAATGGAAGGATGGATATTTCACATTACCTATTTATCAATCCATCAGTCCATCTTATTTTTTGATACATTTTAAAGTAAGTAGCAAACATCAGGACATTTCACTTCTACATATTACATGGTGCAGGTCTTTAACTAGAACTCAGTATCTTCTAGGCTTCTTTCTATGTCTTTCAGGGTAAGATTCATATGCAGTGGAATGTAGCAATCTCCGTGACGCTGATTAGTTTCGATAACTCCGTATGTGTGTGCCACCCAAGCTCCAGTCAGAATCCAGACCATCACTGTTGCCCAGGAGGCTCCCTCATGCTCCTTCCCAGTGAGGTCTGC
>SJYG01000589.1:543438-587633 GCA_006410535.1 Litocranius walleri | reverse complement strand
TCTGTGTTCATGTCTCATCTCTCTTCTCAATTGTGAAGAAAAAATGTTTTGGGTTTGAAGAAAGGACATTATTTACTTTATTAATACCTTAACACAGTCCCTTTCCCCTCCGAGGTGCTCACTGAACAGTCATGGAATGTGTGATTGAGTCAGAGGTGATGGCATCGTTGCCAGCACAGAACTGGAGCTGGACTCTAGTACTTATGGGCTCTGTGATGTCAGGACGGCTACTCACCCTCCCAGAGCCTCAGTTCCTACCTGAAAAGTGATGACAGTAAGAATACCTGCTTTACTGCGCACGAGTGGGGATTCATAATTCAATTTTTAAAAATTGCATAGTGCCATGCTGTGCTTGCTTTTCCTGTGGGAGACTTGGGTTCCATCCCTGGGTCGGGAAGCTCCCTGGAGGAGGGCAAGGCAACCCACTCCAGGGTTCTCGCCTGGAGAATCTCAGGGACAGAAGAGCCTGGGGGGCTATGGCGCATGGGGTCGCAAAGAGCCAGACATGGCTTCCCAACCCAGGGATGGAACTCAGGCCTCCCACATTGCCGGCAGATTCTTTACCGGCTGGGCCATCAGGGGAGCCCAAGATCCCTTCTCCAGGGAATCTTCTTGGCCTGGGAATCGAGCCAGGGTCTCCTGCACTGCAGGCAGATTCTTCACCAGCTGAGTCACCGGGGAAACCCCAGAATTGCAGAAAAGTGTCTAAAACAAAATAAAAAAAATAAAAAGAACCCAAATCTTCTTTGGGTCTTAAATGCAGCGTTAGAGAAGCACTGCTTACTACATCTACATCCATCCTGTGATACGGAAGAAACCACAAAACTCAAGACCAACAAGTATGGTAATTCAGCCCCAAGCTACTTCTTCCAAACACTTTAGTCCTGTGTTTTCAGAATACAGTAAACAAGTATATTTATCTGTGGAGATTTCGTAACCTGTGATCACGTGACTTTCAGCCTCTAGGTATTTAGACTGAGCAAGTCAGGGATAAATTTTTCCTTTATCTTGGGCCTATATTGTCTTCCTGAAGTGCCCATATCAGACCTGCAATACTTGATACATAACCTCTCTTCCCCCATCTATTGAGTAGAAAGAGAATTAGTCCTCATGGTATTCAGTGTCACTAAACTTATCTTGCATCCTCTTGCTTTATACGAGAAGGGCGTGCACCTCTAACAGTGAGGAAAACAGCAGGCACTGACATGACCTTTTGATGCTATTTGCCATTGATCGAGAAGGCGATGACACCCCCCTCCAGTACTCTTGCCTGGAGCATCCCAGGGACGGGGGAGCCTGGTGGGCTGCCGTCCATGGGTCGCACAGAGTCAGACACGACTGAAGTGACTTAGCAGCAGCAGCAGCAGCCATTGGTCGAACCTACACATTCTGGAGGATCCTGCATACATTCTTCAAAGAAAATTTTGGCATTTTCTACTCAACAGGTTTGAAAAAGAGGGCACAGAAGGGTCCTGAGAGCATCCCCCGGAAGAGGGAAGAATCACTACATTCTAGGATCTTCAGTATCAGGAAGAAGTATGGCTCTCATTTTCCTTCCCTGGGCTGGATTCCATAACGAAGCACCGTACTTTCTGGAGTCAGGATGCATCTGGTTGTGTCCATACAGCAGGGGAGAGATATGTTCATGAAGTGAAAGTAGGGTGTTGGCCACTGTGGCCTATGAACACGGCTCTTTGGATGGAAGATGGCACATTGCATGATTAACGTGGTGGCAGATACTGACTTGGAAAACATGAGTACTCCGTGTCGATTCGTCCACCATCAGAACCAGAGAGAAGGGCTTCCCAGTGATCCGGGGGTTAAGAGTCTGCCTGCCAACGCAGGGGATGTGGGTTTGATCCCAGGTCCCAGGGCACTGAAGCCGGGATGCCACATCCGAGCCCGGGCACCCTAGAGCTCCTGCTCCCAGCGAGAGAAGCCACCCTGGTGAGAAGCCCTGCACAGCAGCTCGACAGTAACCCCCGCTCCCCGCAGCTGGAGGAAGGCCCCGTGCAGCAAGAGGACCCAGTGCAGCCGAAAATGAATCGGCAAAGCGAAGATCATCACGGTCTCCTTGGAGGCTTCCTTGTGTTCCAAACGCCTTGCATTTGAAGTGGAATCTGGATTGGGGTGTCTGGAGCAGGGAGGGGAACTCCCCAGGGTGCAGAATAAAGTAAAGGCTAGAGGTGTCCTCTTGGTATTAAACCGAAATGCTTCTGTAAGCAAAAGGATGGAAAGGAGCGAGCTTTCCCCTGCCTGCATCTGCTGCTTCCGCAGAGGCCGCAGTGCCCTCCTTACCCTCGGGTGGCCTCTCCATGCCCTGACTGGGCACTGCGTGAAGACGGCCTCCTTCTGTCCAAGGGAAATTCGCTTTGCCTGCTCTCCCCTGCTCCTCCATGCCTCCCTCAGTCGTAATCCCGCGCGTGAGAGCAGGCAGTGAGGCGCACAACCGTTTTCTTCCCCAGCCCCCTTTTTTTGGAGCTAATAATTCAAACGGATCTTTTACAAACTTTCATTTTATTCTTAGAAGTGGCCTTATTGCTAACAGCCTGCTCTCCAGTTGTACTTTATCGAGCAGCAGATCTGTTGTGAAATGTGATGGCTGGATTTCATCTGCTTTGCCACCCCCGAAGAATTCATTGCCCACAGTGCTTCCACTGCTGTTATAAGAGACGGTTTAATTTTTGTGGTACATTGATGGATATCTGGACTCCCTGGTAGCATGGTCTTCCTTGAATAGGACTGCTGTTTTCTGGGTCTCAGATCCCCTGAAGATGCTACATAACTCCCTGTATGAAACAAATCTTCCACACCCTAATAGTAATATCCCCAACCCCCAAATGAACAGCTCTTGCACTCGAGTGCCTGTAGGTAACTTCAAGCCTGCAGGTGAGACAGTATGGGAAGGTAAGTCCCCCTCGTCTCAGGTACGATGGAATCTGAGACACAGAAAGACAAACAAACACAATTGGAAGACTTAACCGCAATTCTGAAAAGCTGTCTAAATGGGTCTCTGCTGAGTAATAAAATTGCAGGTACTTTTTCACTCCTTGACTAATTTTCTGTTGCTTTCAGGTGAGCTGTGCAGAATCCCTGCTAGGCACCTTCAGATTTAAAAAAATAATAATAAGAGCAAAAGGAAAACAAGGATTTTGCAAAGAGGAGAATGGAAAACATCAGGAAAACAAAGGCAGTGGAATCAGGCAGAGGGTTTGAATGGCCATGCTGGGGGAGCTGCCGTGTCACCAGCTTAAGAAAACTCCACTTTTGAACAAAACTCCACACAGTTCTCTGATATACCAAGGTCAAGAAATTGTATGCTCACATAGAGAAGGGCACAGTGATGCAGTCCTGTAACAGTGATGCTAATGGATAGCAGATTTGCTTCCTTCATCCAGGGGAGAAAGGCTGAGGGCGTGGTAAGGCTGCAGCAAGCCATCGAATGGAATGTGGGTGCCCAGCAGCCGAACGTACTGGATGAGTTGGGCGCAGTCCACTTCTTCCCAACCAGGGGCACCCAGGGACTAATGCACATGGCAGCGTGTTAAAGTTGGAAGGTCATCAGTTTTAGTTGGATACCTTCTGTTGCTTTAGTAATGATTGGGTGTGGTCTCTGGTGACTATTCTTGTATCCATTCCCAGAGCATCTTTTTTTGATTTGGATATTTGAGATGGCTTAGATGAAACTATCTCTGCATTTACTAAGCATTACTTGTTCATTCTTTACCAACTGAGCTACCAGGGAAGCCTCAATAAAACTGAAAGTCGCTCAGTGCTGTCTGACTTTTTGTGAACTAACCCCATGGACTAGTTCTCAAGGCCAGATTACTGAAGAAGGTAGATTTTTCACCTCTCCAGCAGATTTTCCCAACCCAGGAATCAAACTGGGGTCTCCTGCATTGCAGGCAGATTTGGTAGACATTATTTTGCCAACCAAGGTCCGTCTAGTCAAGGCTATGGTTTTTCCTGTGGTCATGTATGGATGTGAGAGTTGGACTGTGAAGAAAGCTGAGCACCGAAGAATTGATGCTTCTGAACTGTGGTGTTGGAGAAGACTCGTGAGAGTCCCTTTGACTGCAAGGAGATCCAAACAGTCCATTCTGAAGGAGATCAGCCCTGGGATTTCTTTGGAAGGAATGATACTAAAGCTGAAACTCCAGTACTTTGGCCACCTCATGTGAAGAGTTGACTCATTGGAAAAGACTCTGATGCTGGGAGGGATTGGGGGCAGGAGGAGAAGGGGATGACCGAGGATGAGATGGCTGGATGGCATCACGGACTCGATGGACGTGAATCTGAGTGAACTCTGGGAGTTGGTGATGGACAGGGAGGCCTGGCGTGCTGTGATTCATGGGGTCGCAAAGAGTTGGACACGACTGAGCGACTGAACTGAACTGAGCTATCAGGGAAGCCAGTTAGCTTAAAACTCAACAATCAGAAAACTAAATCTGTTCCCATCACTTCATGGAAAATAGATGGGGAAACAATGGAAACAGTGAGAGACTTTATTTCCTTGGGCTCCCAAGTCACTGCAGATGGTGACTACAGCCATGAAATCAAAAGACGCCTGCTCCTTGGAAGAAAAGTTATGACCTACCTAGACAGCATATTAAAAAACAGAGAGACATTACTTTGCCAACAAAGGTCCATCTAGTCAATGCTATGGTTTTTCCAGTGGTCATGTATGGATATGAGAGTTGTACCATAAAGAAAGCTGAGTGCTGAAGAATTGATGCTTTTGAACTGTGGTGTTGGACTAGACTCCTGAGAGTCTGTTGGACTGCAAGGAGACCCAGCCAGTCCATCCTATAGGAAATCAGTCCTGAATATTCATTGGATGGACTGATGCTGAAGCTGAAACTCCAATATTTTGGCCATCTGATGTGAAGAAATGACTCACTGGAAAAGACCCTGATGCTGGGAAAGATTGAGGGTAGGAGGAGAAGGGGACGACAGAGGATGAGATGGTTGGATGGCATCACCAACTCGATAGACATGAGTCTGAGTAAACTCTGGGCGTTGGTGATGGACAGGGAGGCCTGGCTTCCTGCAGTCCATGGCATTGCAAAGAGCTGGACATGACTAAGTGACTGAACTGAACTGAATTGACTCATTCACTCAAGCAATATTCATTAAGCATCTACTTACTTCCAGCACTGGAAGCTGGGGATTCAGTAAAGAACAAAGCAGATATTGAGCCACATGAGCTGTTTGAATACTTTGGAGATTAATCCCTTGTTTCATTTGCAAATATTTTCTCCTATGCTGAGGGTTGGCTGTCTATTCATCTTGTTTAAGGTTTCCTTGCTGTGCAAAAGCTTTTAAGTTGAATCAGGTCATATTTGTTAATTTTTGTTTTTATTTTCAGTACTCTAGGGAGTGGGTCACAAAAGAAATTGCTGGGATTTATGTCACAGAGTATGTTTTCCTCTAAAAGTTTTACAGGGTGCAGCCTTACATTTAGGCCTTTAATCCATTTTGATTTTATTTTTATGTATGGTGTCATGTTCCTATTTTTCTCTTTTACATGTAGCTGCCCAGTTTTCCTAGAGCCACTTATTGAAGAGACTGTCTTTTCTCTGTTCCATAGTCCTCCCTCCTTTCTCATAGATGAGGTGGCCATCAGTTCTTGGATTTGTCTCTGGGCTTTCTACTCTGTTCTACTGATGTATGTCTCTGTTTTTGTGCCAGTTCCATACTGTCTTGAGTACTGTAGCTTTGCAGTGTAGTCTGAAGCCAGGGAGCCTGATTCCTCAAGCTGCATAACTGTTTTGCTTCCTCAAGAACAGCAGGTGCAAAGGCCATGGGGCTGGGGCAAGCCTGACATTTTTGTGGGGAAAAGCAAAGAGGCTGGGATTCCTAGAATGGAGCAACAGAGGGAGAGAGTTTCAGGAGGGGAAAGCACAGGGGTGATGAACACTGGACCATAGGACCTTGTGAAACACAGAAAGGACCTTGGCTTTTGCTCCGAGTCCCACGGGAAGCCGCTGGAGGGTTTTGTGCCAGAGTCTGAGATGATCACAGTTACCTTTCGACAGGATGGCTCTGAATGTTATGTTGACTGAGAACAGATGGGTGAAGTGCAAGGACAGAGAGATGTCAGTTGGGATGGTGCTGGGTGGCACTGGATCAGGGTGGTGGCAGGGGGGCAGCAAGCAGTCTGGTTCTGGGCATATTTTGAAGGTAGAGACAATATGATTTGATGACGGCTCTTAGGGTTTGGGTAGAGCTATCAATTCCTTCAAAATATTGATGCAAACAGGTATTGAATTGACAAATTGAGTGGAGTTTCAGTTAAGACAGGGAAGATTGGAGAAGGAGGGTGTGTGTGTTTGTGCATGTAAAGACCCTCATTTGAATATGTTAAAAGTGATGTATGTATTAGATATCCAAGTCAAGGTGCCAAGTAAGCTCTTGAATATATGAGCCTGGAGACGAGAGAGTCTCAGGTTGGGGGTAGAAATTTGAGGATCAGCAGCAGATAGGGGGCTCAAGGCATGAGATGGGATGAGGTCACTTTGGCCGTGTCTCAGAGAAGTGGTCTCTGGATTAAAACTCGGGGCTCAGAGGGACAAGGAAGTATTAGCCTGTGAGCTGAGAAGGAGGGGTCAGAAAGAGTGCGATTTTCTGGAAAACAGGTGAAGGATATGTTTTAATGCAGAAACAGTGATTAGTTATTTCAAATGTTGCCGAAAGGTCTAATAAGATGAGAATCATTTAATGGAATTTAGTCATTACATTTGATAATACAGAGTTCATCAGTAACTTAAAACATAAAAAAAAGATGAAAGTACAGTTAATTTACAGGCTTCCCAGGTGGCACTAGTGGTAAAGAACCTGCCTATGCAGGAGACGAAAGAGACACAGGTCTTATCCCTGGGTCGGGAAGGTCCCCTGGAGGAGGGCGTGGCAGCCCACTCCAGGGCTCTTGCCTGGAGAATCCCATGGACAGAGGAGCCTGGCAGGCTACAGTTCATGGGGTTGTAGAGAGTTGGACACGCCTGAGCGACTTAGCACACACAGAGTTAATTTACAATATTGTCAGCTTCTGGTGTGTAGCAAAGTGACTCAGTTTTACGTGTTTACAGATACCTATTCTTTTTCGTGATAGATTATTATAAGAGACTGAATGCAGTTCCTGTGCTACACAGAAGGTCGTGGCTGTATATCAGTTATATATATAGTTGTATGTATATGTAAATCTCAAACTCATTTTCTCAATTGTAACGTTGAGAAGAACTTATTTCTGTTGGGCTCAAGATCTAAATAATGCAAGACGTGTCATCAATCTTTATGAATTAAGTAAGGAAATGGATTTGGATGTAAACTGCTTCTTCAAAGGCAGACTCGGGTGAGAGGACACGGCCCTGGGGCAGAGAACTGTAAATCCCTTCCCGGTCCTAGTCAACAACACAGAGTATGGGGATGATGCGACACTTAAAACAAAGAAATAAGCAGCCAAACAGAGATGAGAACACCATCCAAATAAGATCACCATAGGCATGGACTTCAGTGGGAACCATGGCAACGGGAAAAGAGGCCTTGTAGAAACTTTGTGAGTGTGTGTGTGTGCGCGTGTGTGCTTTGCTTTCTCAACGTGTTTACCGTGCTGTGGCCTTGTCTAGAGTGGAAGCTAGGGAAAGAGAAATAATAATTTCTTACCTTTTGGAAAAAAGTAAACTGGACTAATGTAGTTGGTTACATATCATCTCCATGTTATCAACTTAAATGCAAAAATTCAGTTTCAAAAAAATGAACAAGGTTGCAGTTATGTGGGTGGATTTGGTAGGAAGTCTAATCATGTTGCAAGGCTCGAAGGTAATCTTGACCGAAATAAAAACGTATCCCTTTGAGTTTTAGAAAGCCTCAAACTCAACCTAAGTAAAATGGAAATTGGTAAAAAGGGGAGAGAGATGGGCAGGATTGATCAGATCAGCTTAATTTTATTTTATTTATTTTTTACAAGTATATGGCCTAATATTGATGTGCTAATACTGATTGGTGAGGTTTTATGGTCGATGCATGATCATATTGTGGCCATATATATATATATGCCTGTATATATGCAGCTCTAAGATTTCTGCATCTGGACTTTTTACTAAAAGAAAAGTGTTTATTCCGTTTGGCTCCCCCAGGCTCACGGGAGACCAGGGGTTGAGCCCAGGCCCCTGCGTTGGGGGCACAGGGTCTTGGTTACTGGGCCGCCAGGACAGTGCCTGCCTCTGGGCTTCGAAGCCAGCCTGGCGCGCTCCCGCACCCTGGGCGCAACAGCCGTGGCTCGGCCGGCCATCGCGTGGGAGCCTTCCTGAGTGCTCTCCTTGTTCTGCCCCGAGCCCGCCCGAGTGAGACCTCAGCACCGCCCCCCCATACGGCTTCGGGCGCCTATGCTTTGCTCTCAGGGGTTTAATTCTTGTGTCTCCTTCTGCAGGGTGACTTAGGGAAGAGGCCTTCATCCAAATTCTCAAGGCCCTGCCTCCAGCCTCTCCTGCAAAGGAAGGGAGGAGATGAGACATGTAGAAACTACACTTTCTTAAAGCTGAGCAGAACTGCACCCCTAGTCTGGGGAGGGTTTTACACACTGTTGGTCAGTAGTACAGGAACAAGGTGAGGACTGGCAAGGCCGTTTCTAACGAATGCACTATTGTGAATTATTCTGGAGTGTTCATGCCACCCACTTAAAGCCTCCTTTTCTTCTGGTAATTTACTAAATAATTCATGATGTGCCTCAGTCTGGCATAACTCATCACCACAGTTTGATCAGTTACGGAAGTGGCCGTGTTTGGGAGTTTTCTCAGAATTTTGGCTCATCTGAGTGAAAGTCAGTATTCTGCTTCTCCTGCTTTGGTGTCTGCACACTGAGTAAGCGAGAGTGATCATTGCGCTGTTAATTGTCTTAGGTCAGGACTCCCAGAGACAGGCCCCAAGAGGAGGATCTGCGCATACCTGATTTATTAAGGAAGTGCTCCTGGGAGACACCAGTGAGAGGCTAGGTATCAGGACAGGAAAATGAAAGACACCACACCGCAAGTGTGTGCCAGGCCAAGTCCCACGCAGGACGTTTAGCCCATCCCTCATGGGGGCCCGGGTGGGAGGCACCTGTCCCCCACGAGCCACCCAGGCCTTCTCCACTCATGTCGCCACCGTGAAGGCCCACCCCAGGGCCAAGTAAATTCCCGGGAACTCTCCTCCAGCACTCCTGGGATCATCCTCCCTGAGAGGGTTGTGCACGAGGCCACTGAAGTGAGCAGCAAGGAGCAGGAAGAAATCTCGGGAGGTTAAAGGGGCTCAGGGGCGCCTGGGCGGGGCAGCCACAGTGCCTGCCCGTCGGCGGGAACACTTAGCAAGGCTTTTGGCACCAGGAAAGCTGCTTCTTCATGCGCACCATTTAGTCCTTACAATAGCCCTTAGAACTATTCCTGTTTTACACAGTGAGGACTGAAGTGTTAAGTAATCTGAAAGAACGTTCCAGAATGTTCAGTCATAGACTACAGGTAGACTCAACTCCAGTTCCACCTAAAGACCAAGCCCACAGTTAACTATGTTTCTTCTGATTATGTTCCTTTCTGGTTTCTTAGATTTTGGACTTACTGCTTGGCATGTGGAGTCTTGATCCCTAGATACCAGGGGTCAAATCCTGGTGTCAACCCCGCTGGAAGCATGGAGCCTTAACCGCTGGACCGCCAGGCGAGTCCCAGAGGAATTTCCCCCCTGGACAGTTATTATATTCTTTATTCCTCTCCTCTTATCACACTCCTTACTTTTCTCTCCTTTTACTATATTCTGGTATTCATTTGGTTATATTCCATAACCAGAGTGAAAGGTTCTGTTCAGGAAGGCATGGGGAAATTGAAGGTAGGGCAAATAAGAAAAACAGAGAGGATAAGATAATTTGTAAGCAAGAAATACTATAGCAAATGAGTAGGGATCATTCTATGACCAGGAGAGAGGAAGAAATCTAATAACATCTTTAAGTTCATGAGCGGTTTTGACACAGAATAGATTGACTAGCTGTGCTCAAATACCAACAGAGCAGAATAAAGAAGAAACCTCCTTGCTATTATAGCAGGAGGATTCTGTGTTGAATTAAAGGAAGTGCTCTCTGGACATAATGGCTATTGAGTACCAGATTGAAGTCCTCTAAACTCAAATGAGAAGGAAAAGAAAAGAAAAAGGGAAAATACACAGATGCAAGCCTGGCCTGCCATCCTGTGCAAATGTATGAGATGTTACCTTGAAGACAGCTGCTTCACACCTGCAACCTTCCACAGAGTGGGAGCTGTGAACTGAAAAACAACCAGCAACAAAACAGTGACCTTCACCAGGGTTGAAGATGCCCACCAGAAGCCATCCCACTGTCTGTGCCGGAGAAAGGCTAGAACTCTCTGGCCTGGCAATTTGCTTCCCCATGAGAACTCTTGTTTTCACTTTTGTCCTTTCTCCCTTGAAGAAAAGATCACAAATGCTGCGGCATACATGTGAAAGAACATTTTCACAGAGAAATACAGAGAAAGACCATGTGTCGAGGCTGCAGCGTGGTCTGGAGCCACTGGCTGCTTGGCGAGGAGAGGGGATGGGCCCTGGCGGGTGGGGCGTGCCTTTGAGGGGTCTGCTCTTTGCCTGCTCCCTGTCCTTCTGCTGTTTCCTCTCCTAGGGGTTTTCTCTCTAATATGGCTCCGTTTAGATTTCTCAAATGTGAAAAAATGTATATCCTCGATGATGATTGCTAAACATTAAAATGTATGTCCCCAATGATGTGCTTGCCGCCAGACTAAAGTACTCACTATTTTCCAATAGGGACTGTGCTGAAAATTAATTTAGGAATCACTTATGAATATATCTTCCCCAAAGAAACTCTAATGTGGATGGACTTGTGTTTGGGGGGAAAATCCACTGCAGTCACAAGCAACATACCTTTGAAGGTCCTAGGTTTTTAGTTACACTGTGCAATTGGGGTTTCCCAGCTGGTGCGAGTGGTAAAGGACCCGCTTGCCAGTGCAGGAGACATAGCAACGTGGGTTCAGTTCTTAGGTTGGGAAGATCCCTCGATGGGGCAGGGCAGCCCACTCAAGTATTCTCGCCTGGACTGAGCGTGCATACATGTGGACTTAAATGGGTGCTTCTGAGCTGGAGTAGGAATTTGATCAGTCTTCAGATCATTATTTCCCCAGAAAACAGAATTCTTGTTTGGATGTGGGACCCCAGGACTGTTTTCATCCTGAAACACCCTTCAGTGGAGGCTCGCAAGGGGATTTCCATGCACTGGGTGAGGCCAGTAGTGAAGAGGCAATCGCCTCTGGAAGCTCAGGGCTGCTCTTCCTCTGGCCTGAGTGGTAGTGATGTGTTTGTTTGTTTTTCTGCACTGCTTGGTTTGTGAAATCTCAGTTTCCTGACCAGGGATTGAACCTGGGCTATGACAATGAAAGCCCAGAATCCTAACCTGTAGGCCACCAGGGAACACCAGAGTGGTGATTTGTTTTCTGCAAGAGGACTCCCCTGACTTTTAATAGCGGCCATTCATAGGAATGAAGAGTTTCTACAAGAGTGACGATTATTACTGAGCACCTACTATGGATCACACACGCTGTCATTCACTATCTGTATATTATGTAACTTTCATAGTAACTTTGAGGTGTGTTATTTTCACCGTTTTATAGAAGAGGGAACTGTCTTTAAAAAATCAACTTGTCCTGAAGTCCTATTCATAACACATGATAGAATTTAATGGAATTAGAGCTCCAGATTGCCTGACGTCAGAGCCTAATCATTTCATAGATGTTGTAGTGGGCATTTATTCCTTGGCTGTGTCCCTGAGATCTCTTCACCCTTATCATTTTTTTCTTCTGGCATATCTACCTTCACTGCCTGTACCCTGTAACACATCACAGCCATTTGATTTGTGCAGAAATGACCCCATATCTTAGGCACTAGATTTTATTCCCTTTCACCATTTCCCCTGCCATATTGCCTGGTACAAACATGAATAGGTATATTCATGAATATGAATATAATCCAGAGTCAGTGAAATATAATGAGATGTTTGCTGGTCTTCTGGAAATGAGTAGTTCCCTTCTTTAACTGTTATATCAGGAAGTGAGTTCTGAAATGGTGACAGTTTTCTCACCTACAGGGTACAGCATGGCTCTGCGGGGTAGTGTATTATGTAGAATCTAGGTCTGAAGCCGCTAGGACAGAAGCCAGAGGTGAGACAGGATTCAGGCTCATACTGTCAGGCATTGAGCTCCTGGATCAAGCCTTACCTGAAGCCTTACCTGCTCCTGGGATAATTACAAACATCTGCTCAAGCCACTATTTGTAGTTTCAGTCACTCAATAGGTTCTGTGCCACTTTCACCACTAAGAGTTGTAAGTGACACAGATACCCTGGCATGAATCACATTCCTGAAACAATTCAGAAACCTAATAAATTAAGTTACATTCAGGCTAGTCTCCTGAAGAGCTGATAGCTCAAGTGGTAAAGAATCCGCCTGCAAGGCCAGAGACCTGGGTTCGATCCTTGGCTTGGGAAGATCCCCTGGAGAAGGGAAAGGCTACCCACTCCAATGTTCTGGCCTGGAGAATCCCATGGACTCTACCGTCCATGAAGTCGCAAAGAGTCAAACAGAACTAAGCGACTTCTACTTGCATTTCAGAGGCTAGTCTCAGCAAGTGACAGAAGTTGTCCACTTAAAATTTACAAAGACTCTGAGCAATACAGAACGAAAATAAAGAATGTTTTGGTTAAGGAATTTAAGTTAGGCAGAAAAAAATTAAGTAAATGCTCTCATTCTCTGGTAACGCTAAATAATCTGAGTTTTAATTCCATAGGAATAATAAAAACTGGGGTCTGGGTTTAAGTTTGAAGAGCAAAGTTTTCCAATTTTTTACATATGCTTAATTTAAAAAAAGTGGGTATACATTGGTTTATGAATGAGGCGATATATTAGTATTTCTTAAGGCAAGTGTATTTCTCTTTATCTGATAGTTGCTCGTTTTGCTGAAGATACATGATGGTACCTTCCCCAACACGTGATAAGGATCGAGCTGCAGTTCTCAGGGTGTTTCGCAGGCCGCAGGTAAAGCCAAGTCCCCTGCTGCTGTCCTCTAAACTGAGAGACTGACAGAGGGTGGGGAATACCGTGAGGGAGAGGGGAAGCAGTCGCAAGAAAACAGGCAAGTGGAAGGAGAAAGAGGCTAATTTCAGAGGCGATTCCACTGGGAAATATCAGCTTTAATTGGCAGGTTCCCTTACTTCCAGGGCCCTTCCAGGGCTGCAGGATGGACCTACTCATGGATTCTCATAGTCACAGGAGTTTGCAAAATTTCTGAGAGCTAGGTATTTTAACTGAAATTCGTTAAGACCATTGTCTTTTCTCTCCTCGAACGCTCCCTGCTTCATTATATTTACTTGGGTTAGGTGGCATTGGACACACTCCAGTAATTCTAGAAGATGCAGTTCAAGAGGGATGTATTTATGTGGGCCACAGACATATATTCAGTTAAGGTATTGTTAGCCATCCACCCCTGGATTCCCCTGTGGCTCAGAGGATAAAGAGTCTGCCCACAGTGAGGGAGATCTGAGTTTGATCCCTGGGTTGGGAAGATCCCCTGGAGAAGAAAATGGCAACCCATCCAGTACTCTTGCCTGGAAAATCCCATGGATGGAGGAGCCTGACGGGCCATAGTCCATAGTGTTGCGAGGAGTCAGGCACGACCAAATGACTTCACTTTCACCTTTTTTTCAGCCATCCATTCCAGCTAGAACTGCCTTCCAGAGATACTCATTCCATCACCCGGGCCAACGAACCCAGCATTGAGACAAGAACCTACAAAGTCATACCCTTGATCATGAAATGAATCGGTGCTAAGGTGTCCGGCTCTAGAAGTATGTAGGTAGTGAGGAGAAACTTGGTTGAAATGCACAGAAACAGAAATGAATCGATGGGAATTCTTCCAATTATTAGAAATGTGAAATTTCCAATGGAAGATTCAGTTCTCCCAATATGAAGTCAAACTAGAAAGTGTGCTCTGATCAGAAATATAATAAATAATGACACACATACAATGGCTCATGGTATACATATGTCTCTAGAGGAAATAATGAGCTATCTTTTTGTCTTCCAATAAACAATGTTATAAAATTGTCATAAAATAGATGAACAAAGATTTTGCACAAAAATGTGTTAGAAGTACAAGTGGTGAATTAATAAATATATACATCATTTTTGAAATTTGTGCAGTTGAGGATTGTGCTAACTTTTTAAAATTAGGTAGATTTCCTGGTTTCTTACTGTATATACAAAACTCCCAATCTCCTTATTTTCTCAGATAGGTGATCATGGGTAAGGTAGCTAATTTGTCTTAATTTTCTGGTCTGTCAAATAGACAGCAATATCTAACTTAAGTTAGATACTCCAAGTAATATCTAACTTGGAAGAAAAGCTATGACAAACTGAGACTGCATGTTAAAAAGCAGAGATGTTACTTTGCAGACAAGGGTTCATATAGTAAAAGCTATGGTTGTTACAGTAGTAATGTATACATGTGAGAGTTGGACTATAAACAAGGCTGAGTGTTGAAGAATTGATACTTTTAAACTGTGGTGCTGGAGAAGACTCTTGAGAGTCTCTTGGATGGCAAGGAGATACGATCAGTACATCCTAGAGGAAATCAGTCCTGAATACTCATTGGAAGGACTGATGCTGAAACTCCAATACTTTGGCCACCTGATGGGAAGAGCCAACTCATTAGAAAAGACCCTGATGCTGGGAAAGATTGAGGGCAGGAGGAGAAGGGGACGACAGAGGATGAGATGGTGGATGGCATCACTGACTCAATGGACATGGGTTTGAGAAAGTTCCAGGAGATGGTGAAGGACAGTGAAACGTGCTGTCCTGCAGTCCTGGGGTCGCAAAGGGTAGGACATGACTGAGTGACTGAAACACAACAACAATTGTGTATTAATAATAATTTCTGAACCTAATCTAATTTTTAAAATCTATATTTCTTTTCTTAAATTGACATTCTCAATTTAACATTCTTCAGAGCCTGAACACTTGGGCCTGACCTTGGTCTATTCATGCTTCGTATGTGTGAAGTCATTCAGTTGTGTCCAACTCTTTGTAACCCCATGGACTATAGCCAGCTAGGCTTCTCCATCCATAGAATTTTCCAGGCAAGGATACTGGAGTGGGTTGTCATTTCCTTCTCCAGGGGATCTTCCCAACCCAGGAATCGAACCTGGTCTTCCACACTGAAGGCAGACTCTTTACCATCTGAGTTATCAGGGAAGTAATTCAAGCTTTCAGTTCAGTTCAGTCGCTCAGTCGACTCTTTGCAACCCCATGAATCGCAGCACGCCAGGCCTCCCTGTCCATCACCAACTCCCAGAGTTCACTCAGACTCATGTCCCTTGAGTCAGTGATGCCATCCAGCTATCTCATCCTCTGTTATCCCCTTCTCCTCCTGCCCCCAATCCTTCCCAGCATCAGAGTCTTTTCCAATGAGTCAACTCTTCGCATGAGGTGGCCAAAGTACTGGAGTTTCAGCTTTAGCATCATTCCTTCCAAAGAAATCCCAGGGTTGATCTCCTTCAGAATGGACTGGTTGGATCTCCTTGCAGTCCAAGGGACTCTCAAGAGTCTTCTCCAACATCACAGTTCAAAAGCATCAATTCTTCGGCGCTCACCCTTCTTCACAGTCCAACTCATCCATACATGACCACAGGAAAAACCATAGCTTTGACTAGACGGACCTTAGTCAGCAAAGTAATGTCTCTGCTTTTGAATACACTCTCTAGATTGGTCATAACTTTTCTTTCAAGGAGTAGGTGTCTTTTAATTTCATGGCTGCAATCACCATCTGCAGTGATTTTAGAGCCCAAAACTGAAGTCTGACACTGTTTCCACTGTTTCCCCATCTAATTCCCATGAAGTGATGGGACCGGATGCCATGATCTTCATTTTCTGAATGTTGAGCTTTAAGCCAACTTTTTCACTCTCCACTTTCACTTTCATCAAGAGGCTTTTTAGTTCCTCTTCACTTTCTGCCATAAGGGTGGTGTCATCTGCATATCTGAGGTTATTGATATTTCTCCTGGCAATCTTGATTCCAGCCTGTGTTTCTTCCAGTCCAGCGTTTCTCATGATGTACTCTGCATAGAAATTAAATAAGCAGGGTGACAGTATACAGCCTTGATGTACTCCTTTCCTATTTGGAACCAGTCTGTTGTTCCATGTCCAGTTCTAACTGGTGCTTCCTGACCTGCATATAGATTTCTCAAGAGGCAGGTTAGGTGGTCTGGTATNACAGTATACAGCCTTGAGTACTCCTTTTCCTGTTTGGAACCAGTCTGTTGTTCCATGTCCAGTTCTAACTGCTGCTTCCTGACCTGCATATAGATTTCTCAAGAGGCAGGTTAGGTGGTCTGGTATTCCCATCTCTTTCAGAATTTTCCAGTTTATTGTGATCCACACAGTCAAAGACTTTGGCATAGTCAATAAAGCAGAAATAGATGTTTTTCTGGAACTCTCTTGCTTTTTCCAAGATCCAGCAAATGTTGGCAATTTAATCTCTGGTTCCTCTGCCTTTTCTAAAACCAGCTTGAACATCAGGAAGTTCATGGTTCACGTATTGCTGAGCCTGGCTTGGAGAATTTTGAGCATGACTTTACTAGCATGTGAGATGAGTGCAATTGTGCGGTAGTTTGAACATTCTTTGGCATTGCCTTTCTTTGGATTTGGAATGAAAACTGACCTTTTCCAGTCCTGTGGCCACTGCTGAGTTTTCAAAATTTGTTGGCATATTGAGTGTAGCACTTTCACAGCATCATGTTTCAGGATTTGAAACAGCTCAACTGGAATGCCATCACCTCCACTAGCTTTGTTCGTAGCAATGCTTTCCAAGGCCCACTTGACTTCACATTCCAAGATATCTGGCTCTAGATTAGTGATCACACCATCATGATTATCTGGGTCATGAAGATCTTTTTTGTATAGTTCTTCTGTGTATTCTTGCCCTCTCTTAATATCTTCTGCTTCTGTTAGGTCCAGAACATTCAAGCTTTAGGTGGAAGCAATCGCTTCAACCTTTAGGTGAATTCTTATATCTCCCAAGATTACAGCCTGATAACCATTTGTGAGGCCATCATATTTTTCAGTTCAGACTTTCCTTAAAGGGGCTTCTGGATTTGCATAAAAGGAAAGATCCGATCTACTTTTTTTATATGTAAACATTCTGTCAGCTTTATTGAGGAATAATTGCCATCAAACAAGCAGGGCTTACTTAAGGTGTACTGTTTGGTAAGTTTTGACACATGTTTACACCCACGAAACTATAAACATAATCAAGTAATGCAAGCACCCATCACACCCAAGTTTCTTCATACTTCTCCCTAATCACTTCCTCTTGCCTCTCCCCTTCCCAGCCCCAGTCAGCCTCTAATCTGTTTTCTGTCACAACAGGTTAGTTTGTGTTTTCTGGAAACAAGACAAACAGAGTCCAGCTGACTGTACTTTTGTTGGTGTGAGGAGTGTCTGGCTTCTTTTGCTCAGCATAACTATTTTGAGACTCACCCCTGTCATTCTTTGCACCAATAACTCCTGTGATTTTATGAGTGAGTTCCATTATGTTACTGTTGTCACTATTTAGTCACTAAGTCATGTCTGACTCTCGGCAAAACTCTGTTAGTCTCTGCCCTGCTTCATTCCACATTCCAAGGCCAAATTTGCCTGTTACTCCAGGTGTTTCTTGACTTCCTACTTTTGCATTCCAGTCCCCTATAATGAAAAGGACATTTTTGGGGGTGTTAATTCTAAAAGGCCTTGTAGGTCTTCATAAAACCGTTCAACTTCAGCTTCTTCAGCGTTACTGGTTGGGGCATAGACTTGGATAACTGTGATATGAATGGTTTGCTTTGGAGATGAACAGAGATCATTCTGTCGTTTTTGAGATTGCATCCAAGTACTGCATTTCAGACTTTGTTGACCATGATGGCTACTCCATTTCTTCTGAGGGATTCCTGCCCGCAGTAGTAGATATAATGGTCATCTGAGTTAAATTCACCCATTCCCGTCCATTTTAGTTCGCTGATTCCTAGAATGTCGATGTTCACCTTTGCCATCTCTTGTTTGACCACTTCCAATTTGCCTTGATTCATGGACCTGACATTCCAGGTTCCTATGCAATATTGCTCTTTACAGCATCGGATCTTGCTTCTATCACGTCACATGCACAACTAGGTATTTTTTTGCTTTGGCTCCATCCCTTCATTCTTTCTGGAGTTATTTCTCCACTGATCTCCAGTAGCATATTGGGCACCTAATGACCTGGGGAGTTCCTCTCTTGGTATTGTCTCATTTTGCCTTTTCATACTGTTCATGGGGTTCTCAAGGCAAGAATACTGAAGTGGCTTGCCATTCCCTACTCCAGTGGACCACATTCTGTTAGCCCTCTCCACCCTGACCCGCCCGTCTTAGGTTGCCCCACAGGCATGCCTGGGTTTCATTGAGTTAGACAAGGCTGTGGTCCTAGTGTGATTAGATTGACTCCTTTAGGCCCTCTTGCACGTGCACAGCCTTGGCCCTTCGAGTTGCTCCTCCAGGCCGCTGGCCCTGGCCTTAGGCTCAGGGTGGCTCCTCAAGGTCACTGCCCTGGCCTCAGGCGTGAGGTGGCTTCTCCCGGCTGCTCCTGACCTCGGACACGGGGTAGCTCCTCCCGGCCTCTTGCAACAACACAGGAGAAGACTCTACACATGGACATCACCAGATGGTCAACACCGAAATCAGATTGATTATATTCTCTGCAGCCAAAGATGGAGAAGCTCTATACAGTCAACAAAGACAAGACCAGGAGCTGACTGTGGCTCAGATCATGAACTCATTATTGCCAAATTCAGACTCAAATTGAAGAAAGTAGGGAAAACAGCTAGACCATTCAGGTATGACCTCAATCAAATCCCTTATGATTATACAGTGGAAGGGAGAAATAGATTTAAGGGCCTCGATCTGATAGATAGAGTGCCTGATGAACTATGGAATGAGGTTTGTGACACTGTACAGGAGACAAGGATCAAGACCATCCCCATGGAAAAGAAATGCAAAAAAGCAAAATGGCTGCCTGGGGAGGCCTTACAAATAACTGTGAAAAGAAGAGAGGCAAAAAGCAATGGAGAAAAGGAAAGATATAAGCATCTGAATGCAGAGTTCCAAAGAATAGTAAGAAGAGATAAGAAAGCCTTCTTTAGTGATCAGTGCAAAGAAATAGAGGAAAAGAACAGAATGGGAAAGACTAGAGATCTCTTCAAGAACATTAGAGATACCAAGGGAATATTTCATGCAAAGATGGGCTCGATAAAGGACAGAAATGGTCTGGACCTAACAGAAGCAGAAGATATTAAGAAGAGGTGGCAAGAATACACAGAAGAACTGTACAAAAAAGATCTTCATGACCCAGACAATCACGATGGTGTGATCACTAATCTAGAGCCAGACATCCTGGAATGTGAAGTCACGTGGGCCTTAGGAAAGTGAAATGAAAGTCACTCAGTCATGTCCAACTCTTTGTGGCCCCACGGACTATGCAGTCCTCAGAATTTTCCAGGCCAGAATACTGGAGTGGGGAGCCTTTCCGTTCTTCAGGGGATCTTCCCAACCCAGGGATGGAACTCAGGTCTCTTGCATTGCAGGCAGATTCTTTACCAGCTGAGCCACAGAGGAAGTCCATTGGCCTTAGGAAGCATCACTACAAACAAAGCTAGTGGTGGTGATGGAATTCCAGTTGAGCTATTTCAAATCCTAAAAGATGATGTGGTGAAAGTGCTGCACTCAATATACCAGCATATTTGGAAAACTCATCAGTGGCCACAGGACTGGAAAAGGGAAGTTTTCATTTCAAACCCAAAGAAAGACAATGTCAAGGAATGTTTGAACTACTACACAATTGCACTCATTTCAATGTTAGCAAAGTAATTCTCAAAATTCTCCAAGCCAGGCCCAACAGTATGTGGACTATGAACTTCGAGATGTTCAAGTTGAATTTATAAAAGGCAGAGAAACCAGAGATCAAATCGCCAAAATCCACTGGATCATGAAAAAGCAGGAGCATTTCAGAAAAGCATCTACTTCTGTTTTATTGACTACACCAAAGCCTTTGATTGTGTGGGTCACAACAAACTGGAAAAATCTTCCAGTGATGGGAATAGCAGACTGCCTTACCTGCTTCCTAAGAAATCTGTATGCAGGTCAAGAAGCAGCAGGTAGAATTAGACATGGAACTACAGACTATTTCTGAATTGTGAAAGGAGCCCATCAAAGCTGTATATTGTCACCCTGCTTATTTAACTTATATGCAGAGTACTTCATGCGAAGTCTTCTGCTTGATGAAGCACAAGCTGGAATCAAGATTGCTGGAAGAAATATCAATGACCTCATATACACAGATGACACCACCTTTATGGTAGAAAGTGAAGAACTAAAGCACCTTTTGATGGAAGGGAAAGAAGAGAATGCAAAAGTTGGCTTAAAACTCAACATTCAAAAAACGAAGATCATGACGCCCAGTCCCAACACTGCTTGGCAAATAGATGGGGAAATGGTGGAAACAGTGGCTGACTTTTTTTTCTTAGACTCCAAAATCACTGCAGATGGTGACTGCAGCCATGAAATTAAAAGACCCTTGCTCCTTGGAAGAAAAGCTGTCACCAACCTAGAGCGCATATTAAAAAGCAGAGACATTATGTTACCAACAAAGGTGCGTCTAGTCAAAGCTATAGTTTTTTCAGTAGTCATGTATGGATGTGAGAACTGGGCTATAAAGAAAGCTGAATGCTGAAGAATTGATGCTTTCAAACTGCAGTGTTGGAGAAGACTTTTGAGAGTCCCTTGGACTGCAAGGAGATCCAACCAGCCCATCCTGAAGGAGATCAGTCCTGTGTGTTCATTGGAAGGACTGATGCTGAAGCTGAAACTCCAATATTTTGGCCACCTCATGCGAAGAGCTGACTCATTGGAAAAGACCCTGGTGCTGGGAAAGACTGAAGGCGGGAGGAGAAGGGGAGGACAGAGGTTGAGATGGTTGGGTACCATCACCAACTTGATGGACATGAGCTTAAGCAAGCTGGAGCAGTTGGTGATGGACAGGGGCGTGTGCTGTCCTGAAGTCCACGGGGTCATAAAGAGCTGAGCATGACTGAGCTGAACTAAACTGTCTAGCTTTGGTGACAGGAAAATGCTGACCTTATAGAATGATTTAGGAAGAATTATTTCTTCTGGCAATTTTTAAAAATTTAAATATCTGAATTTTTATTGTTAATACAGAAAAAAAGACCCAAATTTTATATATTTTTATCTTTTTTATCTTGAAATATTTCTTAAACTTGTATCTACTTTTTTTTTTATTTTTTTTTAGATTCTAATGGAGATTATGCATAAAGAATGACATCATTTTAAAATAAAGTTTCTTTCCTTTCCAATCTGGCTGCTTTTATTTCCTTTTCTTGCCTTAGTGCTTTGACAAGAACTTCCTTACAATATTGAAGAGAAGTGGTAGAGTGGGCCATCTGCTTTGTTCCTGACCTTAGGTAAAGCTATATTTCCAGTTTTTTAGCTGTATTTTTACATATGTCCTTTATGAAACTGAGGAAGGTCTCTTGTGTTTCTAGTTTTTGAAGAGTTTTTATCAGGAATTTTTGTTGAATTTTGTTAAGTGCATGCTTCTCCATCCATTGAGCTGTTAATGTATTTTTTTAATTCAATTTGTTTCTTTGTATTATAATGGCCATTGGAAATTTTCTACTATTAAACTGACTTTCAAGCTTTCACATTTGTTCATGATATGTTATCTTTTTATATAGTGTCAGATTTAATTTTTTCATGTTTCATTAAGAAAAAATTTATTTTTGATCATGAAGATATTTGTCTGCAATTTTTTCCTTTTAATATCTCCATTGTTTTTGATAGCAGGGCATCTCTGGCCTCATAGCCTGTGTTGGGGAGTATTTTCTCGCTTTTAATTGTGGGGAAGAATTTTGTAGAACTGATATTATTTTTCCTTAAGTCTTCAGGGTAATATTCCAGTGAAGTTATCTGTGTCTCAGTATTTCTTTGTCAGAAACTAAACTACAAGCTTCCTTAATAGGTGGAGGGCTATTTTTCATACCTAACTTTTCTTGTATGAGGGATGGTCTGTGTGTTTCAATGAATTTGTTCATTGCCTTCCAGTTGCAGAGTTTATTGGTATAAATTTGTGCATATAGTATCATTTTGATATTTGTGAAGACTCTAGTGATATCTCCTCTCTCTTTTGTGAGAGTGACGATTTATATTTTCCCTTTCCCTGAATAATGTAGCGATTCATCAGTTTTACTCATCTTCTCAAGAAGTGGATGCATCCTTTCAGTGTTCATTCAACTAAAAGCGTCTTCATCTTGCTTTCACTTTTGAAAGACATTGTCACGAAGTACTGCATTCTAGAAAGATTTTTTTCTTTTCAATACATGAAAAATGTTGTTCCACTGTTTTTTTTCTCTTGCCTTGTTTGCAACAAGAAATCTACTACTATTCTTTTCTTTGTCCCTTTGTGCCACCTTTTTCTCTGACTGCTTTTAGGGTTTTCTGATCAGTTTGATTGCACTGTGCCTTTGTATCATTTTCTTTATGTTTCTGCAGGTTCTCAGCGTCAGGTATTTAGTTTTCAGCAAATTTGGAAAATGTTCATCCAAAACTGTTTTTGCCTCTCTCCCCATTGTGACTTCATATTTTAGGCTGCTTGAAACTGCCCCATGCCTCCCTGACACTCTGCAAGTTTGAGCAGTTCTCTGTGTTTCATTTTGGATCGTTTCCATTGGAATGTCTTCAAGTTCACTAATCTTTTCTCTCACAATGTCTAACCTACCGTTAGTCCTAGAAAGTGTATTTTTTACTTCACACACTGCAGTTTTCAGCGCTAGAAGTTTGATTTGGATATTTTTAAACATCTTCCATATTTTTGCTTAACTTTTTGAACATAAGGAATACAATTATAATAACCATTTTAATATCCTTCTCTTATAACTCTAACATCTGTGGTTAGTTCTTAATCAAATTCAATTGATTGATTTATCTCCTTGTGATGGATCATATTTTCCTGTTTCTTTGTTTGTCTGGAACTTTTTGATTGACTGCCAGACATTGTAAATTATACCTTGAGGGGTGCTGAATATTTGTGTATTTCTATAAATACTCTTGAGCTTTGCTCCGGGACACAGTTAAGTGACTAGGAAACAGTTTGGGCTTTTCTGGTCTTGCTTTCACTGTTAGAACCAGTGTAGTGCTTACTCACGGGCTAACTATTCCCCGAGCCCTGTGCTCAGTGCTCTGTAGATCTTCAGGTTTCCACCCTGCCTGATGCACATCGACACTGTTCTTAGTCCTGAGTGCTCGCTCAGCACGGGAACTTTCTGACCCTTTGGGCTGATTCTTTGGCTTCAGGGAACTCTCCCCCGCGCATGTGCTGACCTGTGCTGGCCCGGGCATACAAGGCGGGCCTCTGCAGAGCTTTCTCTGAGCGGCTGTCTCCTCTCTGGTGCACTGTCCTGTCAGCTGTGTTGCTTTGCTTTCCTCAGCTCAAGGAGTTGGCTGCATTCATCCTGGACTCTCACTCTCTAGATGTGACCTGGAAGCTGTTTAAAGGTAGCAAAGTGGAGCAGCATAGAGTTCACCTGATTTATTTCTCATATCTCAGGGACCAGCACCCTTCATCATTTGAGGATCCAGTGTCTTAAAACTATTGCCTCATATGTTTTTGTCTAATTTTTGGTTGTTTTAGGTGGGAGTAAATAAGTTCTTTTTTCCCTCCATCCTTGCCAGAGGCAAGAGTTCTCATTATTTGATTTTTCTTTTTCAGTTCCACTGGATTCTTTAAGATCAGAATAAAGTTTAAAAAACAAAAAGAAGAAAAAGATATTTCAAAAAACTCATGAAAAGACTTCAGATATGCAGCATCGGTGTGTTTGACAATTAAATAGATCAGTGGGACAGTCTCAAATTCAGTTTCATTTATCTGCTAAAGAAAAAGGAATTTATACAAAATCTGAAACTCAGATTGCCCTATTGGCCACTATGTCAAAAGACTTGAGAGCTACACTCTAGAGAAACAAAATCCCTGACAGTTGTTGATGCTTTTGTAATAGGAGACTTCTGTTATTTTAGCAAACAGAAAGACTGCATAAAAATGTCAAAAAGAAACTATTTTTGAAGAAAAAAATAGAAACTGACTCACTAAAGGGACCTATTGGGGATAATTACCCAGAGCCTGTGGTAGATCGGGAGGGCTGATTTAAAGTTATTGTTTCTGCAAGCTCTGCAAAAAACAAAAAACAAAACAAAGATTTTTTTCCCTTGCTTTGCTGGTAGTAGAAAAATTCCTCCCACAGCTGTCATCTCATGCAAACTGCACAAATGAGTTTTTCTTTCTGAGTTCCTTAAACCACCTTTTCTGTAATATAGAGTAATATTGCCTTATGACAAAACAGTTAAAAAAAAAAACTGTTTGAAAGAGATTTTTGGTTTTGAGTCTGCTAGTAGATTAAAACAGCTTTATTTTGTTGGTTTCCTGTTGCCTTAGGCAAATAAACCTTGAACTTTCTCATCTGACACGTGTTCAACTCTGAGGATGCTGGTTACTTCAAGGTGGAAAGGTTGCAACTTCAGGACTCAGACCTCTTGAAATGCCCTCGCATGGGAGACATAAGATAAGTTTTTAATTACTTGAGGTAAATAAATATCCAATCCTTTGGACAATAACATACTCTTCTTTCACTCAGAAAATGTCTTGTCACTTGAAATTTATGATCAATAAAAATTTATTAAATTTATTTTAATTAGTATCATCTCAGGAACTATTATAAAGCGCAGGATGACACCTGCTTTTCTGGCCTGTATACTGCTTGTTCTTTTTCCTTTTTCCTCACGTACAGCCTGGTGCCTAGTGGGTGCACGCTCAGTCCTATCTGGCTCTTTGCAACCCCATGGGCTGTAGCCCACCAGGCTCCTGTGTCCATGGGGTTCTTCAGGCAAATATACAGGAGTGGGTGCTCATGCCCTCCTCCAGCTAATCTTTCTGACCCAAGGATTGAACCTGGGTATCCTGCATTGCAGGCAGATTTTTTACCATCTGGCCACCAGGGAAGGCTCCCCCCCGTCGCCGCCCCCGTGCTGCACCTTTCTAATATAGATGATAGTGTGTGTGATTCCCTCCCCCTCCGCCCCCGCGCTGCACCTTTCTAATATAGATAGTGTGTGTGATTCCAAACTCCTAGTTAATTTCTTCTTACTTCCAGCCCATCTTTCCCGTTGGTGACCGTAAGTTTTTCCTCTATGTCTGTGAGCTGGTTTCTGCTTTGTACATAAGTTCATTTGCACTAATTTTTCCCCTAGATTCCAAACCTGAGTGACGGCGTATGGTATCCGCCTTTCTCTGTCTGACTTACCTCACTTAGTACAACACTCTCTATGTCCATTTGTGGCTGCAAATGGCACTATTCATTCTTTTTTATGGCTGAGTAATATCCCATGGTGCATATATGCTGTGTCTTTTTCATTCATTTATTGATGGACATTTATTGATATGCCTTGACTATTGTAAACAGCGCTATGAACATTAGGGTGCGTATATATTTTTTCAAATCAGAGTTTTGCCTTTTCCAGATCTATGACCAGGAGTGAGATTCCTGGGTCATAAGGTAGCTCTATTGTTAGTTTTTTAAGGAACTTCCATACTGTTTTCCACAGGAGCGTATGCTCTTAATTCACACAAATATGTTAGTTGCTCAGGTGTGTTTGACTCTTTGTGACCCCATGGACTGTAGTCTACCAAGATACTCGATCCATGGGATTCTCCAGGCAAGAATACTGAAGTGGCTTGCCATTCCCTTCTCCAGTGGCTCTTCCCAAGCTAGGAATCAAACCTGGGTCTCCTGCATAGCAGGCAGATTTAAAACTCAACAATTTCAGTTTTAAGCTGAAAAATCTTTGTTAAAAAAGAATTTAAACTAGGATTTCAAATAGCTTTAACCAAATCTAAACAGTAATCATGAACACTAAACACTAAATGTGAATGAACATGGACTAATTGACTGGTTTCTCACATTTTCGGAAATCAATTCTGTCTTCTGAAACTTGATGGCATTCAGGCCTTAGTTCACATTAAGCTCTAATGGAGGATGTCCTGTTGCCTCCTCTATGCCCCTTTGTGGGGAGGACATCCTGAGTTGTGTGAGAATGGAATTACCAAGGTTGTCATCAGACAAATACTGAGCAGGGTCATGAAGTACAATCCCACTGGAGAGGCGGGGGAAGCCCCTATAAGTTTTCCACTTTGGAGCATCTCACCCAAGGGGGAAGGGCACTATAGTGTTTATCCTTCAGCATTCCTCAGATGTTGCTTGAGAGTTGCTCCTGGAGGCAGGCATTCCAGGAACTTAATAACTTGTTGAGCAGGTGGCAAAGTGAGTTCCATCAGTGAGAGGACACCCCAACGAAGCCTGCTGGGCTAGGAGCTGGAAGGAGGGCAAGTGCCTGCAAGTGCCACAGGGAGGCGGCATGGGAGGGGCCCGGACAGCATCTACTGTAAAACTGCACCTGAGAGAGAAGACGGGACATTCTGGACACATGAGTCTCTACTAAACAAAGGTGTGGACACAACACAGGGTCTCCTGTGTCACCTGTAATAGGGTTGGTTATGCTGCAGTTAAAAAGCATCTGACTCATAGTGGCTCAATCCCCCCAAAAGTTTATTTTTCACTCATGGTTGCCCAGGGATTCTGGGCAATTGTATTGACTCAAAGACTCAAGATGGTAGAAATGCCACTGCCTCAATCTCAGCCGGTTGCGTATCCAAAGGAAGAGTGAGGCTTTGCCTTGACAGTCAATGGTCTGACCTGCAGGGACTTGGGCCTCTCTGCAAGGAGGGCGGGGTCTTTGCCAGCTGAGCCACCAGGGAGGCCCTCCTTGGGCCACTCTGACTCTCGATTGATCGTGTAGGGTTAGTTTCATAGTTCAATCCACTGTGAGCTGTGTATGTGCCCTCTACCAAGTGAGTGAGATTTGTTCACATTTAAAGTAATTTCTAACTAACATGCAAAGCATAGAAACCACAAGGAAAAGAGACTGACAAATTTGAACAGAAAAAAAATTGAAAAAGTTTGATGTGACAAATATACCACAGAAAAATAGAGTCAAAAGTTTAAAAAAGGTGTTAACATAGCAGAATGGATGCTAATTTTCTTAATATACTAAGAAGTAAGTAAGAAAGATTCAGCACCTAGAAGAAAAAGAAGCGTGGAAAAAGGCGTTTCACAGGTAATGGCCTTTATGTGGCTTGTAAACACATGACATACAAAATAAAATGAAAATACTGCTTTTCTAGTCATTGCTTGGAGCAAAAGTACAAAGGTGCAGTGAGACTCAGGCATTTTCATAGGCTGTGGATGGGTGTGCAAAGAAATTCAGCCTCTAGTTTTATTTGTATTTTTGAACATGCCTATTAACATTTTCAATGCACATCCTCTTTGACCTCACTAATTTTATGTCTTGGGCTTTAGAGATGAACTTGAGCAAATGTGTTGGATTCATGTGCAAATATGTCCAATGGAACATTATTTGTTATTACAACACCACCCCCCATGTACGGATGGGAGAGTTGGACCATAAAGAAGGCTGAGTGCTGAAGAACTGATGTTTTTGACGTATGGTGTTGGAGAAAACTCCAACACCACAGACTGCAAAGAGATCAAACCACTCAATCCCAAAGGAAATCAAATCCTGAATATTCATTGGAAGGCCTGATGCTGAAGCTGAAGCTCAAATACTTTGGCCACCTGATTTGAAGAGCTGACTCATTAGAAAAGAAAAGACACTGGGGTGTGCCACAGGGAGGCGGCATGGGAGGGGCCCGGACAGCATCTACTGTAAAACTGCACCTGAGAGAGAAGACGGGACATTCTGGACACATGAGTCTCTACTAAACAAAGGTGTGGACACAACACAGGGTCTCCTGTGTCACCTGTAATAGGGTTGGTTATGCTGCAGTTAAAAAGCATCTGACTCATAGTGGCTCAATCCCCCCAAAAGTTTATTTTTCACTCATGGTTGCCCAGGGATTCTGGGCAATTGTATTGACTCAAAGACTCAAGATGGTAGAAATGCCACTGCCTCAATCTCAGCCGGTTGCGTATCCAAAGGAAGAGTGAGGCTTTGCCTTGACAGTCAATGGTCTGACCTGCAGGGACTTGGGCCTCTCTGCAAGGAGGGCGGGGTCTTTGCCAGCTGAGCCACCAGGGAGGCCCTCCTTGGGCCACTCTGACTCTCGATTGATCGTGTAGGGTTAGTTTCATAGTTCAATCCACTGTGAGCTGTGTATGTGCCCTCTACCAAGTGAGTGAGATTTGTTCACATTTAAAGTAATTTCTAACTAACATGCAAAGCATAGAAACCACAAGGAAAAGAGACTGACAAATTTGAACAGAAAAAAAATTGAAAAAGTTTGATGTGACAAATATACCACAGAAAAATAGAGTCAAAAGTTTAAAAAAGGTGTTAACATAGCAGAATGGATGCTAATTTTCTTAATATACTAAGAAGTAAGTAAGAAAGATTCAGCACCTAGAAGAAAAAGAAGCGTGGAAAAAGGCGTTTCACAGGTAATGGCCTTTATGTGGCTTGTAAACACATGACATACAAAATAAAATGAAAATACTGCTTTTCTAGTCATTGCTTGGAGCAAAAGTACAAAGGTGCAGTGAGACTCAGGCATTTTCATAGGCTGTGGATGGGTGTGCAAAGAAATTCAGCCTCTAGTTTTATTTGTATTTTTGAACATGCCTATTAACATTTTCAATGCACATCCTCTTTGACCTCACTAATTTTATGTCTTGGGCTTTAGAGATGAACTTGAGCAAATGTGTTGGATTCATGTGCAAATATGTCCAATGGAACATTATTTGTTATTACAACACCACCCCCCATGTACGGATGGGAGAGTTGGACCATAAAGAAGGCTGAGTGCTGAAGAACTGATGTTTTTGACGTATGGTGTTGGAGAAAACTCCAACACCACAGACTGCAAAGAGATCAAACCACTCAATCCCAAAGGAAATCAAATCCTGAATATTCATTGGAAGGCCTGATGCTGAAGCTGAAGCTCAAATACTTTGGCCACCTGATTTGAAGAGCTGACTCATTAGAAAAGAAAAGACACTGGGGAAGATTGAAGGTGGGAGGAGAAGAGGACGACAGAGGATGAGATGGTTGGATGGCATCACCGACTCAATGGACATGAGTTTGAACAAGCTCTGGGAGATGGTGAAGGGCAGGGAGGCCTGGTGTGCTGAAGTCCATGGGGTCACAAACGGTCAGACGTGGCTGAGCGGCTGAACAACAACAAACTTCCCCAAAACTGATTGTCCATAAATCAGTCATAAATCAGGGAATTTGTTAAATGAATTATAGTACATAGTTTTAATGGAGTATCATGTAGTCATTGAACAGCATGAAGTAGACTTCTGGGGCTCATATGGAAGGTCTAGGATGGACTGTTAATGAAATGTAAGATAGCAGAAAAATCTCTGGTGTGATCCCATTTGTATATGTCTTGCATATCCACTGAACGTTGGTAAAAGAATGCATGAGTGCTTGTTAAGAGGGAAAAATATGTGAGCAGGCTAACAGGGGTCCAGAGAGGGAAACAGGACCTAGAGTGGACATTATCTTTTTTGCCAAGAATATTTATTCTTCCTTCTTTGTGTCAAATTCTACCCTTTCCTCTCCCTCAGATCACAGTCCTTGCGTGGGCGCTTCATCGTTATGGCTCCGGAGGGGGAACATAAAACCCAAGCCTGGCCAAAGGGCCTATCCCGTCCCGTGAGCCACGGCGACTGGCCATGAATGTTACGAGCTGCACGCTGGTCCAGTCAGGGCCAGTCTTGGGATCGGCCCAAGATTATGAAAAAAGAATATAAACTTTTTTTTCTTGATGTGAGTCTGGAAAAATCTATGCTCAAATTATTGCAGTATCTGAATATTATGAAAGGTGAAATAAAGCATGAGGCAGAAGCAGAGCACATATGTTCAGGGTTAGATGCATGGACGTCTCAGTTAAACAAGAAACAAATGAATCCACGCATACATAAATAAACAAGACACTTTTTTTCCCCCCCTTAAGCAAGTCTGAATTAGGATGGAGCTGAGAGAGGTTCTTTTTCTTTCTTTTAATATCCTTCCATTCAGATTGAATAAACATGCCATTTTTGTAGTGAAATATTTTATAAATAATAAGTCTCTATTCATTTTATAATTATATTTTAAAAGATAAGCACAATAGGGGGCTTGGTTATATAAAGTGAGATGTTTCTAACTATAATGCAGAACAACTCTTAAAAAAATAATGAGGATATTTCCTACACTGTTGATGGAAATGTAAATTGGTGCAGTCACTATAAAGAACAATATAGAGCTACCCTATAATCCAGCAATCCCACTCCTGGGCATATATCCAGAAACGATGAAAACTAATTCAAAGAGATACATGCACTCCAGTGTTGGCTGCAGCTCTGTTTACAATAGCCGAGACATGGAAGCAACCTAAGTGTCCATCGACAGATGAAGGGATAAAGAAGGTGGCATGTATGTCCAGTGGAATTTTGCTCAGTCATGAAGCAGAATGAAAGAATGTCATCTGCAACAACATGGCTGAACCCAGAAGTTATCATGCGAAGTGAACTGAGTCAGATGGAGGAAGGCAAGTATCCAATATCACTCATATGTGGAATCTAAAAAAAATAATATAAATGAACTTATTGACCAAGCAGAACAGACATAGAAAACAAACTTACATTTACCAGAAGGGATGACAGAGGTGGAACAGGGGAGAGAAATCAGGAGGTGGAATTAACATATATGCACTAGTACGTGCAAAATTGGTAAAAACAAGGACCTAGTATATAGCACAGGGAGCTATATGCGGTATCTCGTGAAAACCTGCAGAGGAAAAGAATCTGGAAAAGAACAGGTACCATCAGAGCGATATGAATCCCTTCTCTGTGCACTTGACACTAAGACACTGTTGCAAGATTAACCATGCTTCAGTGAGAAGAAAGAATTGACTTAAAAACGGAATGAGGTTGGTCTTGGTGTACTCATATGGAAAGATGCTCTGGAAATGTGAATAATTCAGGTTCCAGAAAACCACACAGAGCATATATCCTGTTACGGAAAAGAAAAGCTTTTTATGTGTATCAAGATCCTGATAGCTATACAGCAATTTAAATAATTGTTTTCAAAGTACTGAGTTACAGGAGGGAAGTACACTTCCTATTTTATATTGTAGTATTTGGAAATCTTTTATTCTTATCCTCAGGCAAGAAGGTCCTCAAATATAAGGTTCATGTCATCTCCGAAGATGATTTGAAGTGATTTGTTCATATTAGGTAACAAATAAATGTTTGTGGAGTGAGCTAATATGAAAAGGAAAAATTAAAATGAATTAAGAAAGAGATTTTGCCTTACAGAGTAAGAAATACTCAGCAAGTCTTCTGTGTCAGATCTGGAGAATTTCTAATACTGCCAGCTCCACTGGCTTTGAAGAATTAATCCATTCACGACACCCCAGTCTCTATGCATTTCTGCTTGGCCCTTTGTAAATGAAGATATTCTGAGGAGAAACATGCCGTTTTGTTACTCTAGATTTGCTCACGAGGGTGGCTGTCAGGACAAACTGGGGTTAAGTTGTACTAACAAATCAAAACTTTTGGGGCCTTAGAACCATCCATCCAAATATACTTCCTGTACATGTGACACTGCCAAAGCAAATTAGCAAAGGAGCAAATTAGCAGTGCTCCTGATAATCAGTCAGGAATCCAGGTAGATGGAGTTGCCTCTGAAACTGCGAATCCACAAGGCAAGTGTACAGAACGCAGCTTCCCAGCTCGCCGCGCCCTGCTTCCTCAAGCAGCCCCCAAGGCGACTGCGGCCCCCTGTCTCGCGGGCCCTGGGGGTCTCGCCCCTGCGTCTCCCACGGGGGCAGGGATGCGTCTCCCACGGGGGCAGGGATGCGTCTCACACCAGCACAGGGATGCGTCTCCCACGGGGGCAGGGATGCGTCTCCCACCGGTTCTCTTAGTGTGTTTGTCCCTGTCAATTTTCCTTATTCTGTCTGTGTGTGTCTCTCAGTATGTCTGTTCCTGTCAGTTTGCCTGTCACTGAGTGTCTCTGAGTGGGTCTGTCCCTGTCAGCTAGACTATCTTTGTGTGTCTCTCTGTGTGTCTCTTAGTGTTTGAGTACCTGTCAGTTTGCCTCACTCTTGGTGTGTCTGTGTGTGTCTCGCAGTGTGTGTGTCCCTGTCAGTTTTCCTGCCTCCCTGTGTCTCTATGAGTGTCTCTCAGTGGGTCTGTCCCTGTCAGTTTGCCTGTCTCTGTTGTCTCTTACTGTGTTTGTCCCAGTCAATTTTCTTGATTCTGTGTGTGTCTGTTTATGTCTCTCAGTGTGTCTGTCCCTGTCAGTTTGCCTGTCTCTGTGTGTCTCTCTGAGTGTCCTTAGTGTGACTCTCTCTCAGTTTGCCTGTCTCTGTGTGTCTCTCTGTTTGTTTCTGAGTGTGTCTGTCCCTGTCAGTTTGCTTGTCCCTGTGTGTCTCTCTGTGTGTCTCTTAGTGTGTATGTCACTGTCCGTTTGACAGTCACTATTTGACTCTGTTTGTGTCTCTCAGTGTGTCTGTCCCTTTAAGGTTGCCTGTCTCTGTGTGTTTTTCTGAGTGTCTCTTAGTGTTTGTGTCCCTGTCACTTTGCCTGACTCTTTGTCTGTCTGTGTGTCTCTCACAGTGTGTGTGTCCCTATAATTTTCCTGTCTCCGTGTCTCTGTGTTTGTCTCTCAGTGGGTCTGTCCCTGTCAGTTTGCCTGTCTCTTTTTGTCTCTCTGTGTGTCTCTGAGTGTGTCTCTCCCTGTCAGTTTGCCTGTCTCTGTGTGTCTCTCTGTGTGTCTCTGAGTGTGTCTGTCCCTGTCAGTTTGCCTGTCTCTGTGTGTCTCTCTGTGTGTCTCTGAGTGTGTCTGTCCCTGTCAGTTTGCCTGTCTCTGTGTGTCTCTCTGTGTGTCTCTGAGTGTGTCTGTCCCTGTCAGTTTGCCTGTCTCTGTGTGTCTCTCTGTGTGTCTCTGAGTGTGTCTGTCCCTGTCAGTTTGCCTGTCTCTGTGTGTCTCTCTGTGTGTCTCTGAGTGTGTCTGTCCCTGTCAGTTTGCCTGTCTCTGTGTGTCTCTCTGTGTGTCTCTGAGTGTGTCTGTCCCTGTCAGTTTGCCTGTCTCTGTGTGTCTCTCTGTGTGTCTCTGAGTGTGTCTGTCCCTGTCAGTTTGCCTGTCTCTGTGTGTCTCTCTGTGTGTCTCTGAGTGTGTCTGTCCCTGTCAGTTTGCCTGTCTCTGTGTGTCTCTCTGTGTGTCTCTGAGTGTGTCTGTCCCTGTCAGTTTGCCTGTCTCTGTGTGTCTCTCTGTGTGTCTCTGAGTGTGTCTGTCCCTGTCAGTTTGCCTGTCTCTGTGTGTCTCTCTGTGTGTCTTTGAGTGTATCTGTCTCTGTTAGTTTGCCTGTCTCTGTGTGTCTCTTTCTGTGTCTCTTAGTGGGTCTTCCCTGTCAGTTTTCCTGTCTCCGTGTGTCTCTGTGTGTGTCTCTCAGTGGGTCTGTCCCTGTCAGTTTGCCTGTCTGTGTGTGTCTCTTAGTGTGTTTGTCCCTGTCAATTTTCCTTATTCTGTCTGTGTGTGTCTCTCAGTATGTCTGTTCCTGTCAGTTTGCCTGTCACTGAGTGTCTCTGAGTGGGTCTGTCCCTGTCAGCTAGACTATCTTTGTGTGTCTCTCTGTGTGTCTCTTAGTGTTTGAGTACCTGTCAGTTTGCCTCACTCTTGGTGTGTCTGTGTGTGTCTCGCAGTGTGTGTGTCCCTGTCAGTTTTCCTGCCTCCCTGTGTCTCTATGAGTGTCTCTCAGTGGGTCTGTCCCTGTCAGTTTGCCTGTCTCTTTGTGTCTCTTAGTGTGTTTGTCTCAGTCAATTTTCCTGATTCTGTGTGTGTCTGTGTGTGTCTCTCAGTGTGTCTGTTCCTGTCAGTTTGCCTGTCTCTGTTTGTCTCTCTGTGTGTTTCTCAGTGTGTCTTCCCTGTCAGTTTTCGTGTCTCCGTGTGTCTCTGTGTGTGTATCTTAGTGGATTTGTCCCTGTCAGTTTTCCTGTCTCTGTGTGTCTCTCTGTGTGTCTCTTAGTGTGACTGTCTCTCTCAGTTTGACTGTCTCAGTGTATCTCTCTGTGTGTCTCTAAGTGTGTCTGTCCCAGTCAGTTTGCCTGTCTCTGTGTGTCTGTCTGTGTTTCTCTGACTGTGTCTGTCCCTGTCAGTTTGCCTGTCTCTTAGTGTTTCTCTGTGTGTCTATCAGTAGGTCTTCCCTGTCAGTTTACCTGTCTCTTTGTGTCTTTCTGTGTGTCTCTGAGTGTGTCTGTCTCTGTCAGTTTGCCTATCTCTGTGTGTCTCTCTGTGTGCCTCACAGTAGGTCTTCCATGTCAGTTTGCCTGTCTCTTTTTGTTTCTTTGTGTGTCTCTTAGTGTGTATGTCACTGTCAGTTTGACAGTCACTGTTTGTCTCTGTTTGTGTCTCTCAGTGTGTCTGTCCCTGTCAGTTTGCTAGACTCTTTGTGTGTCTGTGTGTGTCTCATAGTGTGTGTGTCCCTGTCATTTTCCTGTCTCCGTGTGTCTCTGTGTGTGTCTCTGGGTGGGTCTGTCCTTGTCAGTTTGCCTATCTCTGTGTGTCTCTTAGTTTGTTTGTGTCTGTCAATTTTCCTGATTCTGAGTGTGTCTGTGTGTGTCTCTCAGTATGTTTATTCCTGTCAGTTTGCCTGTCACTGAATGCCTCTGAGTTTGTCTGTCCCTGTCAGTTTGCCTGTCTTTTTGTGTATCTCTGTGGGACTCTGTGTGTGTCTGTCCCTGTTAGGTTGCCTGTCTCTGAGTGTCTCTTTGTGTGTCTCTTAGTGTGTCTGTCCCTGTCAAGATGCCTTTCTCTTAGTGTCTCTTTGTGTGTGTCTTAGTATGACTGTCCCAGTCAGTTTGCTTGACTCTGTGTGTCAGTATGTGTCACTCAGTGTGTGTCTTCTGTCAATTTGCCGGTCACTGAGTGTCTCTGAATGTGTCTGTCCCTGTCTGTTTGCCTGTTTATGTGTGTCTCTCTGTGTGTCTCTTAGTGTTTGGGTCCCTGTCAGTTTGTCTCACTCTTTGTGTGTCTGTGTGTGTTTCACAGTGTGTGTGTCACTGTCAGTTTTTCTGTCTCCATGTGTCTCTGGGTGTGTCTCTCAGTGGGTCTGTCCCAGTCAGTTTGCCTGTCTCTGTGTGTCTCTTAGTGTGTTTGTCCCAGTCAATTTTCCTGATTCTGTGTGTGTCTGTGTGTGTCTCTCAGTGTGTCTGTCCCTGTCAGTTTGCCTGTCTCTGTGTGTCTCTCTGTGTGTTTCTCAGTGGGCCTTCCATGTCAGTTTTCGTGTCTCCGTGTGTCTCTGTGTGTGTCTCTCAGTGGATTTGTTCCTGTCACTTTGCCTGTCTTTGTGTGTCTCTTTGTTTGTCTTAGTGTGACTGTCCTTCTCAGTTTGCCTGTCTCTGTGTGTCTCTCTGTGTGTCTCTGAGTGTGTCTGTCCCTGTCAGTTTGCCTGTCCTTGTGTGTCTCTCTTAGTTCGTATGTCACTGTCAGTTTGACAGTCACTGTGTGTCTCTGTTTGTCTCTCATTGTTTCTGTCCAAGTCAGTTTGCCTGTCTCTGTGTGTATCTCTGTGTGTGTCTTAGTGTGTTTCTATCTGTCAGGTTGCCAGTCTCTGTGTTTCTCATTGTGTCTCTTAGTGTGACTGTCCCAGTCAGTTTGCCTGTCTCTGTGTGTCAGTATGTGTCTCTCAGTGTGAGTCTTCTGTCAATTTGCCTGTCTCTGTGTGTCTCTATGTGTGTCTCTCAGTGGGTCTGTCCCTGTCAGTTTGCCTGTCTCATTGTTTCTCTCTGTGTGTCTCTTAGTGTGTTTGTCTCTGTCAGTTGGCCTGTTTCTTTGGGTCTCTCTCTGTGTCACTGAGTGTGTCTGTCTTTGTAAGTTTGCCTGTCTCTGTGTGTCTCTCTCTGTGTCTCTCTGTGTGTCTCTTTGTGTGTTTTTCTATTTCAGTTTGCCTGTCTCTGTGTGTCTTTCTGTGTGTCTCTTATTGTGACTATTTCTATCAGTTTGCCTGTCTCTGTGTGTCTCTCTGTGAGTCTCTTAGTGTGTGTCTCTGTAAGTTTGCCTGTCTCTGTGTGTCTCTCTGTGTGTCTCTTAGTGGGTCTGTCTCTATCAGTGTGCCTATTTCTATGTTTCTTTTTGTGTGTCTCTTACTGTGTCTGGCCCTATCATTTTGCCTGTCTCTGTGTGTTTCTTTGTGTGTCTCTTAGTGTGTTTCTCTCTTTCAGTTTGCCTGTCTCTGTGTGTCTCTCTGTGTGACTCTCAGTGTGTTTTTCTCTCTCCGTTTGCCTGTTTCTTTGTGACTCTCTTTGTAACTCTTAGTGTGTCTGTCCTTGAAGTTTGCCTGTCTCTGTGTGTATTTCAGTGTGACCCTTAGTGTGACTATCTCTCTCAGTTTGCCTGTCTCATTGTGTCTCTCTGTGTGTCTCTGAGTGTGTCTTTCCCTGTCAGTATGCCTGTCTCTGTGTTTCTCTCTCTGTGTCTCTTGGTGTGTCTGTCTCTGTCAGTGTGCCTGTTTCTTTGTGTCTCCCTGTGTGTCTCTTAATGTGTCTGTTCCTGTCAGTTTACCTTTATCTGTGTGTCTCTTAGGGACTTTGTCTCTCTCACTTTGCCTGTCTCTTTGTGTTCTATGTGTGTCTCTTAGTGTGTCTGTCTATGTCAGTTTACCTGTCTCTTTGTGTCTCTATGTGTGTCTCTGAGTGTGTATGTCCCTGTCAGTTTGCCTGTCTCTGTGTGTCTCTTAGTGTGTTTGTCCCAGTCAATTTTCCTGATTCTATGTGTTTCTGTGTGTGTCTCTCAGTGTGTCTGTCCCGTCAGTTTGCCTGTCTCTGTGTGTCTCTCTGTGCGTCTCTCAGTGGGTCTTCCCTGTCAGTTTTCGTGTCTCTGTGTGTCTCTGTGTGTGTCTGTCAGTGGATTTGTCCCTGTCAGTTTGCCTGTCTCTGTGTGTCTCTCTGTGTGTCTCTTAATGTGATTGTCTCTCTCAGTTTGCCTGCTTCTGTGTGTCTCTCTGTGTATCTGTAAGTGTGTCTGTCACAGTCAGTTTGCCTGTCTCTGTGTGTCTCTCTGTGTGTCTCTGAGTGTGTTTGTCCCTGTCAGTTTTCCTGTCTCTGTGTGTCTCTGAGTATGTCTGTCCCTGACAGTTTACCTGTCCTTGTGTGTCTCTCTTTGTGTCTCTTAGTTTGTATGTCACTGTCAATTTGACAGACACTGTGTGTCTCTGTTTGTGTCTCACAGTGTCTCTGTCCCTGTCAGTTTGCCTGTCTCTGTGTGTCTCTCTGTGTGTCTCTGAGTGTGTCTGTCCCTGTCAGTTTGCCTGTCTCTGTGTGTCTCTCTGTGTGTCTCTGAGTGTGTCTGTCCCTGTCAGTTTGCCTGTCTCTGTGTGTCTCTCTGTGTGTCTCTGAGTGTGTCTGTCCCTGTCAGTTTGCCTGTCTCTGTGTGTCTCTCTGTGTGTCTCTGAGTGTGTCTGTCCCTGTCAGTTTGCCTGTCTCTGTGTGTCTCTCTGTGTGTCTCTGAGTGTGTCTGTCCCTGTCAGTTTGCCTGTCTCTGTGTGTCTCTCTGTGTGTCTCTGAGTGTGTCTGTCCCTGTCAGTTTGCCTGTCTCTGTGTGTCTCTCTGTGTGTCTCTGAGTGTGTCTGTCCCTGTCAGTTTGCCTGTCTCTGTGTGTCTCTCTGTGTGTCTCTGAGTGTGTCTGTCCCTGTCAGTTTGCCTGTCTCTGTGTGTCTCTCTGTGTGTCTCTGAGTGTGTCTGTCCCTGTCAGTTTGCCTGTCTCTGTGTGTCTCTCTGTGTGTCTCTGAGTGTGTCTGTCCCTGTCAGTTTGCCTGTCTCTGTGTGTCTCTCTGTGTGTCTCTGAGTGTGTCTGTCCCTGTCAGTTTGCCTGTCTCTGTGTGTCTCTCTGTGTGTCTCTGAGTGTGTCTGTCCCTGTCAGTTTGCCTGTCTCTGTGTGTCTCTCTGTGTGTCTCTGAGTGTGTCTGTCCCTGTCAGTTTGCCTGTCTCTGTGTGTCTCTCTGTGTGTCTCTGAGTGTGTCTGTCCCTGTCAGTTTGCCTGTCTCTGTGTGTCTCTCTGTGTGTCTCTGAGTGTGTCTGTCCCTGTCAGTTTGCCTGTCTCTGTGTGTCTCTCTGTGTGTCTCTGAGTGTGTCTGTCCCTGTCAGTTTGCCTGTCTCTGTGTGTCTCTCTGTGTGTCTCTGAGTGTGTCTGTCCCTGTCAGTTTGCCTGTCTCTGTGTGTCTCTCTGTGTGTCTCTGAGTGTGTCTGTCCCTGTCAGTTTGCCTGTCTCTGTGTGTCTCTCTGTGTGTCTCTGAGTGTGTCTGTCCCTGTCAGTTTGCCTGTCTCTGTGTGTCTCTCTGTGTGTCTCTGAGTGTGTCTGTCCCTGTCAGTTTGCCTGTCTCTGTGTGTCTCTCTGTGTGTCTCTGAGTGTGTCTGTCCCTGTCAGTTTGCCTGTCTCTGTGTGTCTCTCTGTGTGTCTCTGAGTGTGTCTGTCCCTGTCAGTTTGCCTGTCTCTGTGTGTCTCTCTGTGTGTCTCTGAGTGTGTCTGTCCCTGTCAGTTTGCCTGTCTCTGTGTGTCTCTCTGTGTGTCTCTGAGTGTGTCTGTCCCTGTCAGTTTGCCTGTCTCTGTGTGTCTCTCTGTGTGTCTCTGAGTGTGTCTGTCCCTGTCAGTTTGCCTGTCTCTGTGTGTCTCTCTGTGTGTCTCTGAGTGTGTCTGTCCCTGTCAGTTTGCCTGTCTCTGTGTGTCTCTCTGTGTGTCTCTGAGTGTGTCTGTTTCTTTCAGTTTGCCTGTCCCTGTGTGTCTCTCTGTGTGTCTCTGAGTGTGTCTGTCCCTGTCAGTTTGGCTGTCTCTGTGTGTCTCTCTGTGTGTCTCAGAGTGTGTCTATCCCTGTCAGTTTGCCTGTCTCTTTTGTGTATCTGTGTGACTCTGAGTGTGTCTGTCCCTGTCAGTTTGCCTGTCTCTGTGTGTCTCTGACTGTGTCTGTCCCTGACATTTTGCCTGTCCTTGTGTGTCTCTCTGTGTGTCTCATAGTTTGTATGTCACTGTCAATTTGACAGGCACTGTGTGTTTCTGTTTGTGTCTCTCAGTGTTTCTGTCCCTGTCAGTTTGTCTGTCTCTGTGTGTCTCTCTGTGTGTGTGTTAGTGGGTTTCTCTCTGTCTGTTTGCCTGTCTCTGTGTATCTCTCTCTTTTTCTCTCTGAGTTTCTGTCTATATCAGTTTGCCTGTCTCTGTGTGTATCTCTGTGGGCCTCTGTTTGTGTCTGTCCCTGTCAGGTTGCCTGTTTCTGAGTGTCTCTCTTTCTCTTACTGTGACTGTCCCAGTCAGTTTGCCTGACACTGTGTGTCAGTATGTGTCTCTCAGTGTGTGTCTTCTGTCAATATGCCTGTCTCTGTGTGTCTCTCTCTGTGTCTCTCTGTGGGTCTTCCCTGTCAGTTTTCCTGTCTCCGTGTGTCTCTATGTGTGTCTCTGTGCGTGTCTGTCCCTGTCAATTTGCCTGTCTCTGTGTGTCTCTTAGTGTGTGTCTCCCAGTCAGTTTTCCTGATTCTGTGTGTTTCTGTGTGTGTCTCTGAGTATGTCTGTCCCTGTCAGTTTGCCTGTCTCTGTGTGTCTCTGTGTGTGTCTCTTAGTGTGACTTTCACAGTCCGTTTGCCTATCTCTGTGTGTCTCTGTGTGTCTCTTAGTGTGTCTCTCTCTGTCAGTTTGCCTGTATTTAGTGTCTCTCTGTATGTCTCTTTGTGTGTCTGTCCCATTCAGTTTGCCAGTCTCTGCGTGTCTCTCTGTGTGTCTCTGAGTGTGTCTGTCCCAGTAGGTATGCCTGTCTCTTAGTGTCTCTGTGTGTGTCTCTGACTGTGTCTCTCCCAATCAGTATTCCTGTCTTTGTGTGTCTCTCTGTCATTCTCTTAGTGTGACTGACTCTCTCAGTTTTCCTGTCTCTGTGTGTCTCTCTGTGTGTCTCTCAGTGGGTCTGTCCCTGTCAGTTTGCCTGTCTCTGTGTGTCTCTCTGTGTGTCTCTGAGTGGGTCTGTCCCTGTCAGTATGCCTATCTCTGTATGTCTCTTATTGTGTTTGTCTCTGTCAATTTTCCTGATTCTGTGTGTGTCTGTGTGTGTCTCTCAGTATGTCTATTCCTGTCAGTTTGCCTGTCACTGAGTGTCTCTGTGTCTGTCTGTCCCTGTCAGTTTGCTTGTCTCTGTGTGTCTCTCTGTGTGTCTCTGAGTGTGTCTGTCTCTGTCAGTTTGCCTATATCTGTGTGTCTCTCTGTGTGTCTCACAGTAGGTCTTCCATGTCAGTTTGCCTGTCTCTTTTTGTCTATCTGTGTGACTCTGAGTCTGTCTGTCCCTGTCAGTTTGCTTGTCTCTGTGTGTCTCTCTGTGTGTCTCACAGTAAGTCTTCCATGTCAGTTTGCCTGTCTCTTTTTGGTTCTTTGTGTGTCTCTTAGTGTGTATGTCACTGTCTTTTTGACAGTCACTGTTTGTCTCTGTTTGTGTCTCTGAGGGTGTCTCTCCCTGTCAGTTAGCCTGTCTCTTTGTGTCTCTCTGTGTGTCTCTGAGTGTGTCTTTCCCTGTCAGTTTGCTGTCTCTGTGTGTCTCTTAGTGTGTATGACACTGTCCATTTGACAGTCACTGTTTGTCTCTGTTTGTGTCTCTGAGTGTGTCTTTCCCTGTCAGTTTGCCTATGTCTGTGTGTCTCTCTGTGTGTCTCTGAGTGTGTCTCTCTCTGTCAGTTTGCCTGTCTCTGTGTGTCTCTGAGTATGTCTGTCCCTGACAGTTTACCTGTCCTTGTGTGTCTCTCTTTGTGTCTCTTAGTTTGTATGTCACTGTCAATTTGACAGACACTGTGTGTCTCTGTTTGTGTCTCACAGTGTCTCTGTCCCTGTCAGTTTGCCTGTCTCTGTGTGTCTCTCTGTGTGTCTCTGAGTGTGTCTGTCCCTGTCAGTTTGCCTGTCTCTTTTTGTCTCGCTGTGTGTCTCTGAGTATGTCTGTCTCTGTCAGTTTGCCAATATCTGTGTGTCTCTCTGTGTTTCTCACAGTAAGTCTTCCATGTCAGTTTGCCTGTCTCTTTTTGTTTCTTTGTGTGTCTCTTAGTGTGTATGTCACTGTCAGTTTGACAGTCACTGTTTGTCTCTGTTTGTGTCTCTGAGTGTGTCTGTCCCTGTCAGGTTGCCTGTCTCTTTGTGTCTCTCTGTGTGTCTCTGAGTGTGTCTTTCCCTGTCAGTTTGCTGTCTCTGTGTGTCTCTCTGTGTGTCTCTCAGTAGGTCTGTCCCTGTCAATTTGCCTTTCTCTGTGTGTCTCTATGTGTGTCTCTCAAAATTTCTGTCACTGTCAGTTTGCTTGTCTCTGTGTGTATCTCTGTGTGCCTCTGAGTGTGTCTATACCTGTCAATTTTCGTGTGTCTGTGTGTCTCTCTGTGTATTTCTTAGTGTGGTTGTCTCTGTCCGTTGGCCTGTCTCTGTGTGTCTCTATGTGTGTCTCTTAGTGTGACTGTCTTTCACAGTTTGCATATCACTGTGTGTTTCTGTGTGTGTCTCAGAGTGTCTGTGCCTGTCAGATTGCCTGTCTCTGTGTGTATCTCTGTGTGTTTCTGAGTGTGTCTGTCCCTATCAGATTGCCTGTCTCTGTGTGTATCTCTGTGTGTTTCTGAGTGTGTCTCTCTCTGTCAGTTTGCCTGTCTTTCAGTGTCTCTCTGTTTGTCTCTTAGTGTGGTTGTCTCTGTCCGTTTGTCTGTCTCTGTGTGTCTCTCTGTGTGTCTCTCAGTGTGTCTTCCCTTTCATTTTGCCTGTCTCTTTGTGTCTCTTTTTGTGTCTCTGAGTGTGTCCTTCCATGTCAGTTTGCCTGTCTCTTAGTGTTTCTTTGTGTGTCTCTCAGTAGGTCTTTCTTTTCAGTTTGCCTGTCTCTTTATGTCTCTCTGTGTGTCTCTGAATGTGTTTGTCTCTGTCAGTTTACCTGTCTCTGTGTGACTCTCAGTGTGTCTGTCTCTCTCAGTTTGCCTGTCTCTGTGTGTCTCTCTGTGTGTCTCTTAGTGTTTGTGTCCCTGTCAGTTTGCCTCACTATTTGTGTGTCTGTGTGTGTCTGACAGTGTGTTTGTCCCTGTCAGTTTGCCTGTCCCTTTGTGTCTCTCTGTGTGTCTCTGAGTGTGTCTGTCCCTGTCATTTTGGCTGTCTCTGTGTGTCTCTCTGTGTGTCTCTCTGAGTTTCTGTCCATGTCAGTTTGCCTGTCACTGTGTGTATCTCTGTGGCCCTCTATGTTTGTCTGTCCCTGTCAGGTTGCCTGTCTCTGAGTGTATCTTTGTGTGTCTCTTTGTGTGACTGTCCCAGTCAGTTTGCCTGACACTGTGTGTCAGTATGTGTCTCTCAGTGTGTGTCTTCTGTCAATTTTCCTGTCTCTGTGTGTCTCTCTGTGTGGCTTTCAGTGGGTCTTCCCTGTCAGTTTGCCTGTCTCCGTGTGTCTCTATGTGTGTCTCTCAGTGGGTCTGTCCCTGTCACTTTGCCTTTCTCTGTGTGTCTCTATGTTTGTCTCTCAGAATTTCTGTCACTGTCAGTTTGCTTGTCTCTGTGTGTATCTCTGTGTGCCTCTGAGTGTGTCTGTACCTGTCAATTTTCCTGTCTCTGTGTGTCTCTCTGTGTGTTTCTTAGTGTGATTGTCTCTGTCCGTTGGCCTGTCTCTGTGTGTCTCTATGTGTGTCTCTTAGTGTGACTGTCTTTCACAGTTTGCATGTCACTGTGTGTTTCTGTGTGTGTCTCAGAGTGTCTGGGCCTGTCAGATTGCCTGTCTCTGTGTGTATCTCTGTGTGTCTCTGCGTGTGTCTGTCCCTATCAGATTGCCTGTCTCTGTGTGTATCTCTGTGTGTCTCTGAGTGTGTCTCTCTCTGTCAGTTTGCCTATCTTTCATTGTCTCTCTGTTTGTCTCTTAGTGTGGTTGTCTCTGTCCGTTTGCCTGTCTCTGTGTGTCTCTCTGTGTGTCTCTCAGTGTGTCTTCCCTGTCATTTTGCCTGTCTCTTTGTGTCTCTTTGTGTGTCTCTGAGTGTGTCCTTCCATGTCAGTTTGCCTGTCTCTTAGTGTTTCTTTGTGTGTCTCTCAGTAGGTCTTCCCTTTCAGTTTGCCTATCTCTTTATGTCTCTCTGTGTGTCTCTGAGTGTGTCTGTCTCTGTCAGTTTACCTGTCTCTGTGTGACTCTCAGTGTGTCTGTCTCTCTCAGTTTGCCTATCTCTGTGTGTCTTTCTGTGTGTCTCACAGTAGGTCTTCCATTTCAGTTTGCCTGTCTCTTTTTGTTTCTAGGTGTGTCTCTTAGTGTGTCTTTCCCTGTCAGTTTGCCTGTCCCTTTGTGTCTCTCTGTGTGTCTCTTAGTGTGTATGTCACTGTCCGTTTGACAGTCACTGTTAGTCTCTGTTTGTGTCTCTGAGTGTGTCTGTCCCTGTCAGTTTGCCTGTCTGTGTGTGTCTCTCATTGTGTCTGTCCGGTCAGATATCCTGTCTCTGTATGTTTCTCTGTGTGTCCCTGAGTGTGACTGTCCCTGAGAGCTTGCCTGTCTCTGTGTGTGTCTATGTGTGTCTTTTAGTATTTTTGACCATGTCAGTTTGCCTGATTCTGTGTGTGTCTGTGTGTGTCTCTCTGTGTGATGTTTCTCTCAGTTTGCCTGTCTCTGTGTGTCTCTCTGTGTGTCTCTTAGTGTGTCTGTCCCTGTCAGTTTGCCTGTATCTCTGTGTCTCTCTGTGTGTCTCTTAGTATACATACATGTGAGATGTGTAGAAGAGACAGGGGCAGGGATGCGTCTCCCACAGGGGCAGGGGTGCATCTCCCACGGGGGCAGGGGTGCATCTCCCACGGGGGCAGGGGTGCGTCTCCCACCGGTGCAGGGATGCGTCTCCCACGGGGGCAGGGATGCGTCTCCCACAGGGGCAGGGATGCGTCTCCCACGGGGACAGGGATGCGTCTCCCACCGGCGCAGGGATGCGTCTCCTATGGGGGCAGGGATGCGTCTCCCACGGGGGCAAGGAGGAGT
>SJYG01000589.1:512359-542848 GCA_006410535.1 Litocranius walleri | reverse complement strand
CCGCAGGGGGAGTGCGGGGCGGGCGGGACGCGGCACCGTGTCAGGTGGTAAGAATGGAATGGTTAAAATTATTAAGTAAATGCTCACATTTGAAAAAGGGGATTTTGTTTCACAAGTTCTGAATAATAGGTGCTCTAATTTCTTTTGTGAAATGGACTGCTCCAAGGAGGCCATGTTGCTGTCTTTATGGCCAGGTTTGAACTGCAGCAGATGCAAGCTCTATGCTCATCTTGGAGTTTTTTACTTTTGTTTTTATTATTTTGTTTTTTGGTTGGTTCATTTACTTATTTTCCTTTTTAAAAATTGAGGTAAAATTGATATATCCCACTCTACTGGTGTCAGGCACACAAGGTAAAGATCTGTTTTTTGTGTTCACTGCAAAATAATCACCCCAATAAGTCTGGCTGCCTTCTGCTATCATACAAAGTTATAGCAAACTTCTTTTTCTTGTGATGAAAACTTTAAATTTACTCTCTTGACAACTTTCAAAGTTTTATTGATTATAGTCACCATGCTGCACATTACATCCTTGTGACTTATTTATTTTAAACCTGCAAGTTCTAACATTTTTCATTTTTAAAAGAATATATTTGTTTTATTTGTTTATAGCCAATATGTCCTTATAAATGTTTTCTGTTCAAGTGTCACTTATTTATAATAAAGCCACTTAAAGTTACATTACTAAATTCACACCTTTAGTAGGAATAAATCTGAAGTGACCTTGGTAAACACAATTGGAAGTAAAAAACCACAGAGCCTTATATTCTCCAGGAATAAATTTAACACTGTGTATTCCAATCAAAAATAATGGGCCATATTTAACCATGTCAAAAATGACTAAGACTTTACTTGGACAGAAAACTAATCCTTTGAAATGTTATTTAATTGCAAGGAATCTATTTATCTAATAGCATGAATTTGACTAATTAAATTATGATATCAGTATATAAAAGAATATTAGTATATTTATAAAGAATTTAAACTATGGGAAGTGGAAAAGGCAAGAAAATGCATTGTCAATTTAAATACATTGTCTATTTAAAACAATATGCATAGGAAATAAAGGCAACAAATTGTGAAGAATATTATTTCTGGATGCTGGGATTGGATGTTTACTATTTTAAACACTTTGGGACAAAAGAAAAAAATCCATTAATTTTATAATTAGAAAAACTTAAACTTTGTCTGTTTCAAATCCCAGGATTCTTTTTTGCTGTTGTTTGTTGGTTTCATCTGTACTGGTCATATATTTTTCGGATTCAGTTTTGGTCTTTGCAACCAAAAGAAGTTCTTTAGAACAAGAAAAGATGATAGAAGATCAGCATGAAGAGGTGACTGAGGGTTTTGGAAATGTGAATCAAAATTATTAGACCCAGCAGAGAGCTGACAAGGTGGCATTTAATTAGTTGGTGGATTTCCATAGAGAGCATGGTGATGATTTAGGACACAAGAGTCACTCAGTCATCATTTCTTGAATGACTTTTAAAAATAAGTTAATGAATGGCCCATAAGGAAAAATATTAAAACTATGGAAGGAGCAATCTACATTGAGTGTAGTGTGATATGGAGAGTCTTGTATTGACTCCTTCCAGAAAGCATTGAAGACAGTTAGAGAGTGAAAGGGAAATTTAGAATGTTCTCACAAATCTAAATTCTGAGATTCCATAAGGAATGACCACCAAGAGTTCCAAGCCTGGGGAACTAGGTGTCCAGCAATAAGGTGACTGGTTTTTAAACTCTAGGATATTAATATTTTTGGATAAAACTCATATCACACATTCAAGCATCACCAATGCAAAGCACTTTAATCCAGAGAATGTTTGAGGTTAAATGATTATAATTTATTAACACCTCTGGAGAGAAGTGGAGCTTTGAATAAATTCCTTTGATTTACTAATGTTGGATCAAAAAATGACTGATTATGCAGTATATTCTGAGGGTCCACAGAGAGCTAATTTTCTTTCTAAAGTCATATCGGCAATATTCATGTCTTCACAGAGCATACTGTCTACACATGCACTCACACGCATGCACTCACATGCACATATGCACAGCCTGTCCTCGCTATCTGCAGAGGTTAATCCTCACTATCTCCACTGTGCAAATGCACCTGCTTCTAAAGTTCACCTGTAGTCCTCAAATCAGTACTCGTGGCACTTTCACGGTCATTTGTGGACATGCAATCTACTGTCACCAAATGTGCACATTCCAAGTGCAAGTTGAACAGGCAACGCCGTATTCTTGTTTCAGTTTTCTTACTATAAGCATGCACCCTTTGTGTGGTCTATCTAGTATTACATTTTTTGCAAGTTCACCCTTTTGGTGACTTTTCTGTTTAAAATGCCCCCAAACAACAGTGCTGAAGCCCTGAAGGGCTGGCTATTGGCCCCAAGATCAAAAAAGCTGTGATGTGCTTTATGGAGATAACCATGCGGTTTAGGCCGGCTCCATTCGAGTCATGATGTTGTTGGCTGTGACTTTACCATTGATGAACCAACAACATACAATAGGGAACTGTTTTTAAACAGAAATTATACGTAAAAGAAAGTTGCCTTTTGATTGGTTGATGAAAATGTGCCCAGAGGCTTCCGGAAGCTAGGTAGCCCTGTATTTCCCCTCCTAACGCTGTGGCCCAACCATGATTTCTGTTTACATTTTTATACTTTGCATCTTTATCTTCCGAAACCTAAAGTCTTTTCACTTTTGTTGCCAACTTTCGACTCCCGGAGCTCAGAAAATCTTGGCTGCTGTCTTTGTACCAGGCTCCAGCATATAGGGTTTCACCAAGTGGCTTATGAGAACGTATCTGCAGATTGGTTCTTGTTCTACAAGAACTGCATATTCTCAAACTTTGCCCTAATTACCAAGGTGTTAATCTGCCCTGAAATATAAGAAACAGACTGACAAAAATAAAAAGGACAATACTAAGTGTTGGTGAGGATGCAAAGCAACTGAAATGCTAATCCTTTGCTGGGAGGACTGCAAAACGGTGCAGTCGTACTGGGAAATAGTTTGGCAGTTTCTTTATTAAACATGCACTTACTGTATGATCCAACACTTGCACTTCTAAATATTTATTCAAGAGAAGTGAAAACAGTTATCTACCAAAGACTTGCATGCAAATGCCCATGGCAGCTTTGTTCACAGTTTTCCCAAATTGGAAATAACCAGTGTCCATCCAATGATGAATGAGTAAACAAATTATGGTATATTGATAAAATAGACTATTAGCAATAAAAGAATGAAATATTGATATAAGCAACAGTATGGGTGAATCTCAAAAACATTAGATTGTGCAAAGGTAATCGGGTCTAAATGATTACACACTGAATGACTCCACTTATGTGAACTACAAAAGACAAATCTAATTTAAATGGACGGAAGGCAGATTGGTGGTTGCCTGGAGCTAGAGGTATTGATATGGTTGGATGGGAAGAAGCTTTATGGGGTGATGAGAATGTTCTTACATCATCATTGTAATAGTGGCTGCGTGGCTTAATAAATTAGTCTAAACTAATCAAAAGGTATGCTTAAAATGTGTGCATTTTCAGTTCAGTCGCTCAGTCGCTTTTGACTGTTTGCAACCCCATGGACTGCGGCACACCAGGCCTCTCTGTCCATCACCAACTCCCAGAGCTTACTCAAACTCATGTCCATTGAGTCGATGATGCCATCCAACCATTCTGTCCTCTGTCATCCCCTTCTCCTCCTGCCTTCAATCTTTCTCAGCATCAGAGTCTTTTCCAATGAGTCAGTTCTTCGCATCAGGTGGCCAAAGTATTGGCGTTTCAGCTTCAGCATTGGTCCTTCCAATGACTGTTTAGGACTGATTTCCTTTAGGATGGACTGGTTCGATCTCCTTGCATTTTAGTGTATGTCTACTGTGCATCAGTAAAGTTGATTTAAAAGTAAACAAATTGTAAGCTCAATTTACTCCTTATTTTCTTTGGACTCTTTAGGTGCCCCATTCTTGGGGGGTAATGCATGCATGCATTTAGCTTTTGGAATGGTAGCGAACTTGCCAACTACAAACGAAAACCAAACTGTTGTCTACAAACTTTGTACCCTTTGTTCTGATGAAAGACAGAAGCAATATGAAGAGAGATTCCCTTTAAAATGGAAGATGTAAGATAATAGGTCCAAATAGAGACACTTGTTAAGCATCCAAGAAGATGCTATGCCAGATATGCCAAGCCATGCATCAGAGAGTAAGACACCTACTTGTAAGCACCGTGAGTATGAGGGCTTTCCGGTAAGTTCGTTGCTGTGTTCCTAGTGCCTAGAGCAGCGTGCTTCACACATACTTATTGAGTATGCAGAATGAAGACTCTGATGCTGGGGGGACTGGGGGCAGGAGGAGAAGGGGTTGACTGAGGATGAGATGGCTGGATGGCATCACTGACTTGATGGATGCGAGTCTGAGTGAACTCCGGGAGCTGGTGATGGACAGGGAGGCCTGGCGTGCTGTGATTCATGGGGTCGCAAAGAGTCGGACACGACTGGGTGACTGAACTGAACTGAACTGATAATGAAGATATTTCCTCATGACGGATATTCAGGTTAAGTGCAGGAGGAAGCCATAGGCTTATGGCATTTCCATAGGTAAATACCTGCTGGGCGATGAAAGCCACAGTGCTGGGGGAGTAGAGAGGGCGGGAACAATGAGCCCAAACAGGGTTTCTGCAGTGGCTTTGTGGAGTCCATATTGGGAAAAGCGAACATAAACAAAACAGAAGGGGCCATGTGGAAGATACCAGCCAGAAACATAGGCTAGGCAGGCATGGAGATTCACTCATCCATTCGAGGAATCTTTGCTCAGCGGCTGTATGGTCCAGATACCCGCACAGATGATGTGGGCTGAAAATGGACAAGGCAGAGCATCATCCCCGTCATCATAGGTTTTCTATTCTAGTGAAGAGGACAGGGGATTAAAGAAACCAATCTCCCTTAAATATAGAGCGGTACTGATAAGGATGATAAAGAGGAAATGAAGCCGAGTAAGGGCTGTGGAGCGTGATAGGGAGGCTGGTGCCCGAGTCCATGCAGGGCTGCCGTTTGCATGGTGAAGCCAGAGAGTAGCCATGTGGGTTTGGGGTGGAACAGCTTTCAAGGCAGGTGGAGCAGCATGTGACAAAGCCATGAGCAAGGGCAGAGAGGGTCAGGGAGCAAAGGGGCAAGGCAAGGAGGTGAGACCCGAGAAGGGGAGAGCTCGGGGCAGCACCTCAGGGACCACCGTAAAGAATCTGGATTATACTCAAGCAAAATGGGAAAGCGATAGAGGAAATATGTGAATGCTACTCAGGCTTCTTACAGGCTGCAGAGAGCAAGGGTAGAAGTGGGGGCACGATTAGGAGACGGCCACAATTACTCAGACGAGAGCTGGTGCATTTCTGGAGGAGACTGACCCCAGCGAAAGTTGTGCCGCGAGGCGAGATTCCAGCTGGATTCCACAGACAGAGCTGGTAGGATTTTCTGATGACTCTGATACGGTGGTCTGAAAAGAAGAGACATCTCAGGGATAAGTCCAAGGTGAGAGCAAACAGTTTGTGGAGTGACGAAATGCAAGAAAGCTGTTACTAGTAAAACACAAGGGGTAAGGCAGGGTGGTCCTGGGATTATGCTGGAAAAATGAGTACAGATACACCACTGAGGGCCTCATATGCATGATATATGTATATAAGAATCACTTTGCTCTCCTTCTGAATGGGGACTCATTGAAAGGGTTTCAGCAAGGAAATGGTGTTCTGGGCAAAGAGGGATTTTCAGAACATCTCTCTGGTATTAGTGTGCAGATGGAATTCAGAAATCAGAAATTAGGAAAACCAGAAGTAAAGTTAGGAGGCTGCCACAGTGGTCTAGCGAAAGGTGATGAGACGAAAGGAATGGATCTGGGCAAATATTGTGGAGATATAAAACTGGAAGTATCTGTTAATCAATTGGATGTGAGGCAGGTTCGGTTCAGTTCAGTTCAGTTGCTCAGTCATGTTCGACTCTTTGCAACCCCATGGACTGCAGCACGCCAGGCCTCCCTGTCCATCACCAACTCCCAGAGTCCACTCAAACCCATGTCCATTGAGTCAGTGATGCCTTCCAACCATCTCATCCTCTGTCGTCCCCTTCTCCTGCCCTCAATCTTTCGAGCATCAGGGACTTTTCTAGTGAGTCAGCTCTTTGCATCAGGTTGCCAAAGTATTGGAGTTTTGGCTTCAGCATCAGTTCTTCCAATGAATATTCAGAGTTGATCTCCTTTAGGATGGACTGGTTGGATCTCCTTGCAGTCCAAGAACGCTCAAGAGTCTCCTCCAACACCACAGTTCAAAAGCATCAATTCTTCAGTGCTCAGCTTTCTTTATAGTCCAACTCTCACATCCATACATGACTACTGGAAAAACCATAGCCTTGAATAGACAGACCGTTTTTGGCAAAGTAATGTCTCTGCTTTTTGATATGCTGTCTATGTTGGTCATAACTTTCCTTCCAAGGAGCAAGCGTCTTTTAATTTCTTGGCTGCAGTCACCATTTGCAGTGACTGGAGCCCAGAAAAATAAATTCAGCCACTGTTTCCCCATCTATTTGCCATGAAGTGATGGGACTGGATGCCATGATCTAGCTTTAAGCCAACTTTCTGACTCTCCACTTTCACTTTCATCAAGAGGGTTTTTAGTTCCTCTTCACTTTCTGCCATAAGGGTGGTGTCATCTGCATATCTGAGTTTATTGATATTTCTCCTGGCAATCTTGATTCCAGCCTTTGCTTCCTCCAGCCCAGCATTTCTCATGATGTACTCTGCATAGAAGTTAAATAAGCAGGGTAACAGTATATAGCCTTGACGTACTCCTTTTCCTATTTGGAACTAGTCTGTTGTTCCATGTCCAGTTCTAACTCTTGCTTCCTGACCTGCATACAGATTTCTCAAGAGGCAGGTCAGGTGGTCTGGTATTCCCATCTCTCTCAGAATTTTCCACAGTGTATTGTGATCCACACAGTCAAAGGCTTTGGCATAGTCAATAAAGCAGAAATAGATGTTCTTTTGGAACTCTCTTGCTTTTTCCATGATCCAGCAGATGTTGGCAATTTGATCTCTGGTTCCTCTGCCTTTTCGAAAACCAGCTTGAACATCAGGAAGTTCATGGTTCACGAATTGCTGAAGCCTGGCTTGGAGAATTTTGATTTACTAGCGTGTGAGATGAGTACAATTGTGCGGTAGTTTGAACACTCTTTGGCATTGCCCTTTTTGGGGATTTGAATGAAAACTGACCTTTTCCAGTCCTGTGGCCACTGCTGAGTTTTCCAAATCTGTTGACATATTGAGTTCCGCACTTTCACAGCATCATCTTTTAGGATTTGAAACAGCTCAACTGGAATTCCATCACTTCCATTAGAGAAAAGTCTAAATTGACTCCTAGATTTGGGCATGAGTGACTGAAAGTATACTACTAATAATCAATCACATTAGAATAATCCAGAAATCCTGGAGGAGTGTGGGGTTAGGCTTGCGGAGGAGAGAGGAGAGTTTTCAGTTTAGCCTCTACTGTTTATGTTTCCCAGGTCTGTCAAAGTGGACACACACTACTATATATAAAATAAGTGAACAACCAGGACCTACTGTATAGCACAGAGAACTCTGCTCAGTACTCTGTAATGATCTGTGTGGGAAAGAATCTGGAAAAGAATGGATACATGTATGTGTATAACTGATTTGCTTTGCTGTATCCCTGAAACTAACACAACATTGTAAATCAACTATACTCCAATAAAAATTATGAAAAACAAAATTCTAGCAATAACCTATAATGAGAAAGAATCTGGAAAAGAATATATATGTGTATATCGCATATGCGTGTGTATGAGTCACTTTGCTGTACATCTGAAACATTGTAAATCAACGATGCTTCAATAACAGTAAGCAAACAAAAAAATAGTTTTTTAAATTAAAAAAATGGAGAACCCAAGAAGGAAGTGGATATTGATGTACTAAAGTTCAGGGAAGAGCTCTGGGCTGGGGTCAAAGCACTGGGGAAGGTCAAGGGCTCTAAGCCTCACAGACAGAAGTGCAGGACTTACTCTGCTGGCTTCCATGTAACAAGTGAAAATCTCCAGTAATCGCTTTTTGAATAATTTATAATTATTAGAGGCCGAATGAACATTCCAGAAATATTCCAATATAGAAGCGCTCCATCTATCTAGAACAACCTAGAGCTGGGTTATAAAGTCATATGGCTTTAACCAGTGCAAGTGCGCATGCCAAGTCACCTAGCTGTGTCCCGCTCTTTGAGACCCTATGGAGTGTAGCTCACCAGGCTCCTCTGTCCATGGGATTCTTCAGGCAAGAATGCTGGAGTGGGTTGCCATGCCCTCCTCCAGGGAATCTTCCAGACCCAGGGACTGAACCTGTGTCTCCTATGTCTCCTGCGTTGGTAGGCGGGTTCTTTATGACTAGCATAACCTGGGAAGCCCAACCAGTGAATAAGGACCTCCAGTAGTCCCCCAGACATCTTATAGGGATAAACGTCTCTGTCCGAGGGAGCTTGACTTTCAAGCAGGTTAGAAGAGAAGAGGGCAGTGGACACCCTGAGCCGGGAGAAGCCCTGGAGATGCTTCTTTTCATGACTGGCTTCTGTGTGGGTGATGCTATCCTGAGCCTGTTATGACGTGCTGCATACAACCCGTATGTGTTGACCCTAGACGTGATTACCACACACGTCAGCTTTGCTCCCCTCACTCACCCGACTATAGGTTAGAAAGATAAACTGCTCAGGCAACTCTCCCTGTTGACACTGATATGTCTGTGGCCTCCAGTAAGGGTCAGAGTGAACGTATTCTGCAACTGGAAATATTGATTTTCAAGTTTTCATCAAACGGTGGGCGATAACCTGGGCAAAGCATAGAGGAGAAAGAATAGAGGCCAAACTGAGATCTGCAGAATCCCACTCCTCACGAGCCCAGGAGAACAGGAAGAGCTTATGAGGGAGACTCAGATGGAATGATCAGAAGCAGAAGAGAGATGGGGACGCAGCCCCCAGGGCACAGCAGAGCCGCCCCTCCAGGCGCTTCCAGCATGCTCCCTCGAGCAGCCTCAGCCCAAGACACGTGGTCTTCTGACCTGAGGCTTTGTTCATTTTGTCTCCAAGCCTATGCACGTGATGTTCACTCTCCTCTCAGATATTTGAAAGTCTGATTCATTCAAATCACTGTCTCCGTTCATAAGTCACCTCTTCAGAGAAGTCTTTCCTGATAATCCTAAATAAGCGTGCACACATTGCAAGCTGAAGTTTCGTCATTCATGTGTTTCTTTCTTCTAGTCGTTTTTGTCCCCTGAAATGGAATGTTGACAGTGTGAGAGCTAGAACCTTGTCCTGTTTTGTTGATGGAAGTATTCCAGGATATAGGATGGTACCTGCCGTGGTGGTCAGTAATTATTTACTGAGTGTTCAATACTTCAAGTCAAGGAGCAAAGTGCAAAGAGAGTTTTAATGAGTCAATGGACAACAACGTCAAATACAGGAGAAAGAGCTAAAATAAAGAGGCATCCATTGGATTTGACTCAACAGCTTTTGTTGACAGCACAAAGCACAGACCTTGGAAATGTGCAAGGCATTTGAAAGCAGCATATTATAATACAATGTAAGTGGTACAAGTGTGTGGAGCATCAGATGAGTGACTTTATAAATACTTTTTCATTTACTCCCAGCATAAAAGCTCAGAGATTTACTCTGCTCCGGTCCTAAGCCACCCACTCACTGCTCCGGGAACAAGGCAAGTGGTGCTTTCATTGAGCCTGATTTGAAGCTATGCCTTTGGTGCCTGTTGGCTTGCAAATCTTTCAGTCACGTCTGCCTTCAAGGGAGTGCAGTGTGACTGGCTCAGCTTTTATTGCTCTAAGGTTATGCAGTGACTCTTGATCATACTTGTCAGTTGCAAAATTTTGATCAGCTTCATTTTCGGAGATCACTCACAGAATTTTGTGATCACTCATATGAAAGGGAAGTTTTCACATTAGAAACAGTTACCTGAAGATTATGGTTCAGCTGGATAATAGGTTTTGATTGCTTAAATATGTCAGTGTTTTAAAGAGTTTACCAGATATCGTGCCTGCCTTGATAAATTATTGAATGTTAAGGATCTCGCATTATGGGCGACTATGTATGGCAGGGACAGGGGCAGGCAAAATCTGGTCCTCACATCCTCTGCCCAGGTAGGCGCTTTTGAGGCCATCCATCGCCTTATCCCATCTGTGGTGATCTCTGTCCACAGGGGTGACACTGCTTGTCTTATCTGGAGCTTGGGTCGGTTCAGCTGCGTCACCGTGGAGACCTCCCTTCTTCTGGTGTACACAATCACAGGCCCGCTGGCTCTCCTGATGCCTCTGAGCCCCAGCTGGCCTAAGTCAGTCATCCGCCTTCTCTGCCACCCTGCAAAGTGGGAAAGTTTTACTGGCCTCAGTGGACGCAGCGGTCACTCTCTCTCAGCGTTTGCTGCCTCCTTGGGTTGTGTCAGCCTAGATTTCATCAACTTCTCAGGGGTCTTGTCCTCTGCTCTAGACTTACCCCAGAAGCATGCATGCTGACCCTTCTTTGGGAGGACGCCTGTTGCCTCCATCGCATTCTCTTTGCTCCTGCTTCTATGACATTTAGCGAATTTTGTTTCCTAAATTGGCCTTAAGTGAAAGTGATATGAAAATGTTAATTGCTCAGTTGTGTCTGACTCTTTGTGACCCCCCTGGACTTTAGTCCTCCAGGCTCCTCTGTCCATGGGGTTCTCCAGGTAAGAATACTGGAGTGGGCAGCCATTCCTGTTTCCAGGGGATCTTCCCAACCCAGGGATTGAACCTGGGTCTCCTGCATTGCAGGCAGACTCTTTGCTGCCTGAGCCCCCAGGGAAGCCTTAAAGACTTAGGGAAAGCTGTGTGCATGTCATGAGGTTTTATCCTCAGCCTTTAGACTGTAGCTCCTTACTGTTCCTCTCCTCCATTGCTGAGGTTTTTGGACTCAAAAGCTGAGAAGCCACTCCTTTGTTGTCGTTTTCTGCTGCTACATCCCCTCTCTAAAACAGTTAGACGAGAGCAGCATAGCTGGTCGAACAGCGGGCCAGCCAGAGACCGTGGCGAGAGGCCACTCGGGGCGTGTGGGTGCGGTCAGGCTGGCTAATATTTTAACCTTATTATTCCATCATTCAGTGAAATGCCAACCTTTCATTTAGAAATGAGAGTTCTGAGCTGTCAAGTCGTGTAATTTCCCCTTTCACTGCTTCATGCTCTCCACGACTTAACAGAAAGGTTAGTGAGAATTCAAAAGGAAAATTAAGGCAGTCAAGTAGCAGAAGAGATACGAGAGAAACTTCAGTTCTCGGGGTTTTCTCAGATTCTATTACTGAGGCATTCTTTCTGTTCTTGCTGTGTGAGTGGTTGCAATTCTAATCTAACCTGTCACCCACACACCCTGAAGAAACGGTACAGGAGTACAGAAAGGACATAAGAGTCTTTGTTTGGTGATTATTTTTCTAACCCATCTCCTGGCCTACCCTCTCTTCCAAAGCTCCGAAATATCAACCCTTAATACACACACACAGGCGCATGTATGCACATACACGAGGACCAGGGACACACATGCTGGAGAGCCACCAGCATTCTTGCCTGGAGACTCCCAGGGATGGTGGAGCCTAGTGGGCTGCCGTCTATGGGGTCACACAGAGTCAGACACGACTGAAGCGACTTAGCAGCAGCACCCTTTTAAAGTACAAAAGGGGAGGTGGGAGTGGGGCTCAGGATGGGGAACACGTGTACACCTGTGGCGGATTCATGTTGATGTATGGCAAAACCAATACAATACTGTACAGTAGTTAACGTCCAATTAAAATAAATAAATTTATACAAAGAAAAATAAAGTACAAAGGCAATTGTTTACTCAATAGAAGTTTGTTTCCAGAGGAGTTTGGATTTGGATGATGAAGGGAAGAAGAAAATCAGAGGAAACAAACAAACGAGCAAAACAGAGGCTCGTACTAATGAGGATCCAGTGTCTCCGCTCCCGAGTGCCTCTTTCCATCCCCTCCTCTGTCGTTAGGGCGAGACCTGATCGCGCACTTGAGCAGCTCTGGCTGCTGAGCTGGAGGCAGCTTGCAGGGTCGGGGACTGGGCGGGGGCTAGAGAAAGAGAGAGACTTGGGGATGACGAGGGACTGGAGGACAGTGGGGGCCTGGAGATCGCCCGGGCGCTGGGAGCAGGGGCTGTCTTCAGAGGGTGGCGTGTTCCCAGAGAAGCCGCAGTCCCGTGGGGCAGACCTCATAGAAGGAATCTCCAGGGAAGACCCGGAGAGTCCGCGTTGAATGAGATTAGCCTCTGAGATTGAAGTCGGTGACGCTTGGGAGTCACGGGAGCAGCCTCTCAGCTTTCAGAGTAAATCGGTCAAGTAATTCCCAGGTCGCCTGCGTCTTTCGTTCTGAGGTGTCCTTTCTGTTGCTGAATCACGGCGTGCTGCTTTGTCGTGCACTCAGATCACCTTTGGAGTCTGCGTTTTATGTTCTGATAACAAGCCCCTTGAAGTCAGCAATTGCAGTGTTTACAACGCGTCCTGTGACATTTGGTTCACAAAGAGCACTTCGGCATGTTAATTCCTTCTCTCCACTGACGTTTACTTGATTTTATTCCCCGAGTTATTTCTAATGTATTTGGTTTGTCTCCCTGAGTAGACTGTAAGTTTCCTGAAGGCAAGGACCAGATCTTCAGCTTTCTCATCATGCCTGGGAGAGCGATGTGCCCAGCTAGGGAGCTCACTGAATACTTGTTAACGGACTGGGTGATTGATTAGAAATTTCCCTGAGGTCCTGATTCTAGGAAGTGAAAATTTCAGTTCGCCTCGTAGAATGAATGAACAAAACTGTGAGTGAAGTGTAAAGCATCTCCAGATCTCTTAATGGTCCTGATAATTTCATTGACAAAGATCTTGCATTCATCCCACTCGTTTGGCTGCTGGTAACTGAAACTTTATATTGGCTTTTATGAAATGAATGAGTGAACTTAATAAAACTGAATTTGTTTACTCATGTAACTGACAAACTCAGGATCTTGTTGACTGGATCTCTATCTTAGGGACTCAATTATGTCAACCAGACCACTTCTGTCTCCCTTGCTGTTCTCTGCTTTCTTCAGCAATACCTTCATATTAACACAGATTTTTCACTCACAGGGGTCCTGGTAGCTCCTTCTTATCCTTCTAGGAAAGGCTCAGGGCTGTCACCTGATTGTTGTAACAGTCTGACCAGGGTCATTGTCAAGGACCTGAATGTGATATTGGAATTATCCAGGTCTGCGTCATATGCTCATCCTAAGACCAGGTGATGGGCTCAACTAGAATCAGACTGACTCTAGGGGAGGACCCTTCCCCTCAAAACTAGAGCACTGTTTGCAAAAGGAGAATGGATGCTGTATTTGCAGAAGCTACAGCTATCTACAAGAGATTCTCTTTTAGTTTTTCCAAATTTCTATTCCTCAAATAAATTAACCTGTCTTTCATGACACAATATTGAGCCAATATCATAATAGGCAAAACACCCACAAACACACAAAGAACAAGCAGCTCTTCCCTGCCTTGGGTGCTGGAAGTTCCGTGTGTTTTCTCCTGGACCTTTTCAGAAAATGGAAGCAGCTCCTGGGCCCTTCAGTCCTGTCGCTACCACTCCTGCCATTTTAGGAGACAGGGTGGCACAGCTGCTAAAGTTCATTAATACAGAGTTTTCAGATCTGACTGCGCCTCACCAGGGTTATTAGGGAGTCCTGACTCTTCTTCAGTGCTCATGCTCACAGGTTCTTACCTAGTGAGCTTGGTGAAGGAGCCAGCTGTTGGAGGGGTGTCTGCTTGTTTTTGCAAACACTCAAGTGAGTTTATGTGCAGCTGGAACTGGAGACCTTTGCACATCTTCCTCTTTGCAATGACTTTAAGAGGCTCTGTAAATCAGGACTCGTGAACAGTGCACACAGTTGTACCTGACATAGTTGCAGCGTGCAACCACAAACTGCTGCACGACTCCCTCCAGGTGTGCGTTTCCCTTTGTCCGTCACACCTCTGCAAAAACCGGCAAACACAGCTGTAGTCACCACAGAGAAGTTCACAGAAAGGTTGACACCAAAGATATGTTTCTCCTTTTGCTCATGTGCTAATTTTCTTTTCACATCGATAAACAGTGACTGGTTTACATTTTTGGCAGAGTTCTGCTTCCAAGTTAATATGCGTTGTGAGTGCCAGGGAAGCAAAGTTTTCCCAAGAACCTCAGCATTGTTTGCGGTTTAGAGGTCACTCATAACGGCTTAAAGAGTTTAGCTGGAGTTTTGATCTCGCATTTTCTTTTTTCTTTTTCTGCAGAACGCTATTAGTTTTTCTTATTTCATTAAATATGTGTCTCCAAGAAGGTATAGGCTGTACCATGCACAATCTTGCCAGCTGATTTAATCTGTATATGTCAATATTTTCAAGAAACTTAGGAAGAAATGAAAAATGAAGTAAAACGTATCAGCAGTGGTACTGAAAAAGGGCAAGTCGTGGACCACAGAATCCACAGAAAACTTATAAAACCATCAGATACGTGTGATATCTAAACTTGGAAGTCTCGGTAGGGTATCATGAGAACATATTTCTGCCCTGGTGTGATGAGAATGTTTGATGTGGCTATAGCTCGAGTAAATGTAGGATCTGGGGTCTTGGAAAAACTGGATTTAAGATATCTGTTCCATTATTTCCACACATCATCAAAATATGTGGAAATTCCATTATTTTGGCAAAGAAACAACATATCTCAAATTGTTTGCCTTCCAGCTGCCTCTAAGATATCTGATTTGGGGTTTGGAAAATCAGAATAACACAAAGAAGACCACTAAGACTTGCAGAGAAGGCTGATCAGTAAAATTCAAGAGTGACCTATGTTCACTTCAGAACGATGATGGAACTGTTGAATTATAGATTCTGAGAAGATGATAGGAAATCAAAAGTCTACAGTAAATGAAACTGTCACTGAATTTTCTCAATCTGATGGTTCAAACTCCATACTTAAGCACAGTTAATGCTCTAACTGACTCCATAAAGCTTGCTGCTCTTCAGCCACTAAGTACTGATTCTTTGCGACCCCATGGACTGTAACACACCAACCTTCCCTGTCCCCATAAAATCTGAGTTAGAGGGGAATTTGACTTTTGAAACTGACACACAAATTTAAAGATAACTAAAGAATTTGATGATTGTTTCTGGCCTGAATTCTTATTCCTTTTGATGAAAGGGGCTTCCCCTGTGGTTCAGCTGGTAAAGAATCCATCTGCAATGTGGGAGACCTGGGTTTGGAAGACCAGGGTTCTTCCCTGGGTTGGGAAGATCCCCTGGAAAAGGGAAGGGTTACCCATTCCAGTATTCTGGCCTGGAGAATTCCATGGACTATGTAGTCCATGGGATTGCAAAGAGTAGAACATGACTGAGCGACTTTCATTCATTCACTTTCATTTTGATCAAAGGTATTGCAAGATTTACATGTTAAGGAGTGGCAGTGGGACCTCTAAAATAATGCATGAGTATTCAAGTAGAGCAAAGTCTGGATAAGACGTTAAATGTAAGAGGCGGTGTTTCAGAAGTGATATCCTAAAATAAGTTATTAGGCCAATATTAATGATTTCTTTTCTGATGTAAAGAGTATTTGATATTTAGTGACACATGTACAATAAGCCCACCATGGAAATTAGCAAAGTCTGAGGGCATAATGAGATAGAGAAAAATATGAACATTGATTAAACCTCAAGCCTGACTCAAGGGATGGATCTGCCACTTATTTAAGATGCTGATGTGAGATGAATCGCACCAGCAGGAAACAGTGTGTGAGAGTTCCGGGTGCTCCACACCCTGACCAACATTTGGTGTTGTCAGTCTTTGTAATTTTAGACATTCTGGTAGAAGTAGAATGGCATCTTATCATGGCTTTAATTTGCATTTCCCTGATGACTAATGATATTGAACATTTATTCATGTGCTTTTTTTTTGCCATCTGTTTATCTTCTTTATAGAAATGTCTGTTCAAATCTCTTGCCCATGTTTTCATTGGGTGCTTGAATTCTTATCATTGAGTTGTAAGAGTTATTTATATGCTCTGATGCAAGTCCCTTTCCACATATATGTATTGTAAATATTTTCTCCCAGTCTGTTGCCTGCCTTTTCATTTCCTTAGCGCTGCCTAGAAGAGCAGAAAATCTTAATTTCGATGAATCTTTCATATAAGAAACTCTGTTTTATGTTTTGTGCTGTGTCCTGTCTCATTTTTTTTTTTCATATTCTAAGATTGAAACGATTGTCTTCTAGAAGATTTATGAGTAAAACCATGTGGAAGGTTGGTTTAACTTTTATGAAATTACACATACCCTTACCATACAGCCCAGGAATTCCTGGTAAGAATTTACCCAAGAGAAATGAAAGCATGTTCATAGAAAGACCTGAACACAAATGTCTATAGTCTCTCTAAATTGAAACAACTCAAATGACCACCAAAGGGTGAATGGGTAAAAAGATGTGGCATACACATACATGTGGCTTATGTATACACAGCAATAAAAAGGAATTACTGTTGAATTACTGTTGACACACGCAGCAGGATGGATTAACCTTGAACCCTTATGCAGAGGCAAAAGAGACAGAAGCAAAAGCGCGCAAGCGTGCACGTGAGGTTCTGGGCTCAATCCACAGAGATGGAAAACCCATCAGTGGCTGCCTCCTGCAGTAAGAAAGGATTTTTCTGAGGATATGCATGAGGCAACTTCTTGGAGTGGTGATGGAAATGTTCTATATCTTGACTGCAGCGTGGTTATACGGGTGTATGTGCTTGTCAAAATGCATCAACTGTCCGTACTTTACTGTGCTTTAAGGTATGTAAAATCAAAAGCATTTGCTCAAAGATGGTAGAAAAAAATACCATAGAGTTAGCCAATAGTAATAATATACCTAGTGGAAACACACATCGGCTAATTTTTTTTTATGTTAATTCTTTTTTTTTTATAAATTTTATTTTTACTTCATTCTACATTACAATAACTGTATTGTGATAATCATTGGCATAAATTCCACCTGTTAAACCCCCAGATCATGACATTATCATTTATATTTTAAAATAAGACATTTTATTTAATAGAAATTTGAAAAATACAGAAAAGTTAAAAGAACCAAGAGAAATGGCTTCTTGCCTCAATGCTTAAAGCCAACCTTTCTTCTACGCTTTGTGGTTTTCTTTTTCATTGTTTAGTTGCTAAGTTATGTCCAGCACTTTTGTGACCCCATGGACTATAGCCCGCCAGTCTCCTCTGTCCATGGAATTGTCTAGGCAAGAATACCAGAGTGGGTTGCCATTTCCTTCTCCAGGGGATCTTTCAGACCCAGGGATCAAACCCAGACCTCCCACATTGCAGGCAGATTCTTTATCTCTGAGCCACCAGGGAAGCCCTTTAGAATACTGGAGTGAGTTGCCATTTTTTTCCCCAGGGGATCTTTCAGACCCAGGGATTGAACCTGCATCTCCTGCATTGGCAGGAAGATTTTTTTTTTTACCACTGAGCCACCTGGGAAACCCTTTCTTTTTAATACTTGTAATCATATTCTTTAACAGTTGACATATTACATTGGACAGATTACTGTTTTTGCCATATAAGAATTTTCCCAAATAATTTTACAGTTTTTATACATATGATTTTAAAATTTACATAATATTCAGAGAAATAGACATTATGAATTACTTGAAGATGTCTACTTTTGAACACTTCAGTTTCTTGTTTACTTTTGAAATTTTCCTTATCTAAGATTATGGCGATTAACATATAACATTTTCCCCACTTAGAATTATTTACTTGGTATAGATTCCCAAACATCTTGATCAAAGGGTAATGCAGTCAACGTTATTACTTGAAACCAAAAGATTGAGACTTGCCCGTTCAGTGTGGCTTTTCTCTTAGGTTTCCATTCCAGAAGATCTTTTCTTCTTTGACTTTCTGATGAATTATTGTTTTTTGAAGCAGGGAGCTAAGGAGAAAGAGGATTTTCACCTACTGTTCTGCATGTACTGCGTTGCCTGAATTAGCCTCATCTATCTGTCAAAGTGCCCAGAAACCATGATGATAGGAGCTGTGGAAATAGATATCTAGCATATGGGAACCTGCTTATAATTTCTTGCTCACAGCATTTATCCCACATACAGCATTTATCTTTAAAAGAGCAAGACTAATGAACCCGTATGTATTGTTTTCTACTTATAGAACGTCCTCATTTGAGATACATCCCATGGAAAATAAAGCTCTTTTAATGAGTAAGGAATTGCAATGCTTTATAGTGAGTAGAATCATAATGCCTTGGTATAATTCTTGCTTTTGCCACTGACCTTATTGGGTCTTTTCTTTTTTTTTAAATTAGAGAGACCATTTATTGTCTGTAAAATGCTTTGATCATTTCTGATATAGAATACTATGTAACTACACCATTTAATAAGAATTATCTTGCTTCAAGAAAACTGGGATTGGTCAAACCAATTACTGAGGAGGCATCCATTTGGGGAAGTTATTTTTGCATTGACAAAGGGTTCATAACGAGTATGCGCAGAAATAGTGCATTACAACTGCGGCTTGCGTAAGAGAAATTCAAATGATGATCAGCTTCTTCAGGAGTGCATCTGTCACTAAATGTTAGACAATGTAGAAGAGTGGTTAGGCTCTGTCTTTTAAAAGCTGTGTGTTTGGGGGCAAGTTACATGGCCTATCCAAGTCTTGAAGATCCAAGTCTTACAAAAGATGAGTCTTTTCTAAGACGAGCAAAGGGACAGCTTGGTCATGAACTGCTATGAAGTCCCAATGAGACCATGCATGTGAACTGCATCCCTCCTCCATGGCACCCATGCAGCAATGCATGTGAACTGCATCCCTCCTCCACGGCTCCCACGCAGCAATGCTTGTAATTGTGGCTACACTCATAGGAAAAGCAGAACCTGGGGTAGTCCATCATGCTTCACAATTCCTCTTGTCCCCTTCTCGTTCCCTCTTCTTTGAACTTGCGTCACTGACATGTGTCTCTACCCTCTATCGTCCTCTCACTTTCAAATCCTGACACTCCCCGTGGGACGAAAACCACCCAAGAGACACAAACTCCCTGGCAAATGTTATTTTTACCACTTGGACTGACATCGGCCTGTCCTCTGAAGACTTGACTCCTCAGCAGTCCTCTATCTTGGAGAAGTTTCTCCCCCCTTCTCAGGACCAGAGAGAGACGGAATTGTCCTCCACTGCACCAGGCTGCTTTTAGACCAGGGTCCTGTCCCTCCTCTGCACCTCTTGTAGCTTTGAGGCTCAGTTCTTGAAAACAGACCATCATCTCCTTCTCATGACTGACGTTTACAGACTTCCTCCTAGCCACTTCTCTTCTTTCATTAAACTCAATCGTAGCTTCAGCATCTTCATTTCCATCTATACTCTTTTCATCATTCTTGGGAACCTGTATTTTCAGTTCCTCTCCTTCTCTTTGAAGTGACCTGCCCTTCCCACCACTCTAGAATCTCAGATGCATATCTCCCTTTCTTGGACCACAATATCACATCATTATGGCATTTTCTACTCCATGACATTTAATCCATTGATCTCATTGCCTAACTCAAAATCCTTGAGCTTATGTCTGCTACCTGCAGTTATACAGTGGAAGAGACAAGTAGACTCAAGGGATTAGATCTGATAGACAGAGTTCCTGAAGAACTATGGATGGAGGTTCATGACATTGTATAAGAGGCAGTGATTGAGATATCTCCAAGAAAAAGAAATGCAAAAAGGAAAACGGTTGTCTGAGGAAGTCTTACAAGTAGCTGAGAAAAGAAGAGAAGCCAAAGGCAAAGGAGAAGTGGAAAGATATACTCATTTGAATGCAGAGTTCCAAAGAGTAGCAAGGAGATGAATGCAAAGAAATAGAGGAAAAGAAAAGAATAGGAAAGACTAGGGATTTCTTCAAGAAAATTCGAGATACCAACAGAACATTTCACACAAAGATGTGCTCGATAAAGGACAGAAGTAGTATGGACCTAACAGAAGCAGAAGATATTAACAAGAGGTGGGTGGCAAGAATACACAGAAGAACTACACAAAAAAGATCTTCATGACCTAGATAACCATGATGGTGTGATCACTCACCTAGAGCCAGACATCCTGGAATGCAAAGTTAAGTGGGCCTTAGGAAGCATCACTACGAACAAAGCTAGAGGAGATGATGGAATTCCAGTTGAGCTATTTCAAATCCTAAAAGATGATGCTGTGAAAGTGCTGCACTCAACATGCCAGCAAATTTGGAAAAGTCAGCAGTGGCCGTGGGACTGGAAAAGGTCAGTTTTCATTCCAATCCCAAAGAAAGGCAATGCCAAAGAATGCTCAAACTACTGCACAGTTGCAGTCATCTCACATCCTAGCAAAATAATGCTCAAAATTCTCCAAGCCAGGCTTCAGCAGTACGTGAACAGTGAACTTCCAATGTTCAAGCTGGATTTAGAAAAGGCAGAGGAACCAGAGATCAAATTGCCAACATCCGCTGGATCATTGAAGAAGCAAGAGAGTTCCAGAAAAACATCTACTTGTGCATTATTGATTACGCCAAAGACTTTGACTGAGTCAGTTCAGTTGCTCAGTTGTGTCTGAGTCTTCCCGATCCCATGGACTGCAGCATGCCAGGCTTCCCTGTCCATCACCAACTCCCAGAGTTTACTCAAACTCATTTCCATTGAATCGGTGATGCCATCTAACCATCTCATCCTCTGTCGTTCCCTTCTCCTCCTGCCTTCAATCTTTACCAGCATCAGGATCTTTTCAAATGATTCAGTTCTTTGCATCAGGTGGCCTAAGTATTGGAATATTTGACTGTGTGAATTAAAAAAAAAAAAAAAAAACCTGTGGAAAATTCTTCAAGAGATGGAAATATCAGACCATCTGACCTGCCTCCTGAGAAATCTTCATGCAGGTCAAGAAGCAACAATTAGAACTGGACATGGAACAACAGACTGGTTCCAAATAGGAAAAGGAGTCCGTCAAGGCTGCATACTGTCACCCTGCTTATTTAACTTCTATGCAGAGTACATATGTGAAATGCCAGGCTGGATGAAGCCCAAGCTGGAATCGAGATTGCCCGGAGAAGTATCAATAACCTCACATATGCAGAGGACACCACCCTTATGGCAGAAAGTGAAGAAGAACTAAAGAGCCTCTTGATGAAAGTGAAAGAGGAGAGTGAAAAAGTTGGCTTAAAGCTCAACATTCAGAAAACTTGCCTGGAAAATCCCATGGACTTCGGAGCCTGGTATGCTGCAGTCCATGGAGTTGCTAAGAGTCGGACATGTCAAGTATCTATGTCATACTTCATGTTAAATAGATGGGGAAACAGTGGAAACAGTGACAGACTTTATTTTGGGGGGCTCCAAAGTCACTGCAGATGGTGACTGCAGCCTCGAAATTAAAAGACACTTGCTCCTTGGAAGAAAAACTATGACCAACCTAGATAGCATATTCAAAAGCAGAGACATTACTTTGCCAACAAAGGTCCATCTAGTCAAGGCTATGGTTTTTCTAGTGGTCATGTATGGGTGTGAGAGTGGGACTATAAAGAAAGCTGAGTACCAAAGAATTGATGCTTTTGAACTGTGGTGTTGGGGAAGACTCTTGAGAGTCCCTTGGACTGCAAGGAGATCCAAACAGTCCATCCTAAAGGAAATCAGTCCTGAATATTCATTGGAAGGACTGATGTTGAAGCTGAAACTCCAGTACTTTGGCCACCTGATGCTAAGAGCTGACTCACTGGAAAAGACCCTGGTGCTGGGGAAGATTGGAGGCAGGAGGAGAAGGGGATGAAAGACAATGAGATGGTTGGATGGCATCACCGACTCAATGGACGTGAGTTTGAGTAAGCTCTGGGAGATGGTGATGAACAGGGAGGCCTGGCGTGCTGTGGTTCATGGGGTCACAAAGAGTCGGACACGACTGAGCGACTGAACTGACTTGTGCCTACTATCACTTCCCTTCACTTCTTGGCTAGATTTGTGATAAAAAGTTCTCCCTTGCAAATATGCCAACACTCTTGTCCTCTCTCCCTCTGTCACATGAAGTTTGTAAACTTTATCCTGGTTCAACTCTTCCTGCCTTTTCCATATCTGCACATGAAGGAGTACGACATAGCTGAGGGGAAAACATCAAGAATCAGACCTCAAGGATTTCTTAATACTCATTGTTCAACAATAAAAAAAAAAAAGAAAGTGAAGTTGTTCAGTCGTGTCCGACTCTTTGTGACCCCATGGACACCAGGCTCCTCTGTCCATGGGATTTTCTAGGCAAGAGTACTGGAGTGGGTTGCCATTTCCTTCTCCAGGGAACTTCCCGACCCAGGGATCAAACCCAGGTCTCTCACATTGTGGACAGACACTTTACCGTCTGAGCCACCGTTTAAAGATTTATCCGACTCTTAATTATTTCCCTCTCTTTTCAGCTAATAATCTAGTGTTGTTATATAAGTAGAAACCACAAGATATAAAACACTGTCATTATCCCCCCGTGATCAAAATGACTGGTTCAAGTCCATCTCTCCTCTCTCACTGTTAAAATGAAGTGCATGCTCCTCCTTTCAGAGGTTGGTACCTCTGTACATCCTTCTGAGCTCATCTCTTCTCTCTTTGTTAAATTTTTTGCCCACCTGGCCCTTCTCTGTCTGTCTTATATCATCAATCCTTCTCTTCCTGAGTAACTTTCCTCATAATGCCAACTTGCCCTCTTGTCTCCGATGCCCACATTTCCTCCACCCTGTCACCTCTTCATCTACTGCCCATGTCCATACACATTTTCATATCTCAGCTTCCTAAGATTGGTCTGCAAAGGTTACTTCTTCATTTTCATTGAATTCAGGTCAGTTCAGTTCAGCTCAGTAGCTCAGTAGTGTCTGACTCTTTGTGACCCACGGACTGCAGCATACCAGGTCCCCCTGTCCATCACCAACTTCTGGAGTTTACTCAAAGTCATGTCCATTGAGTCGGTGATGCCATCCAACCATGTCATCCTCTGTCATCCCCTTCTCCTCCTGCCCTCAATCTTCCCCAGCATCAGGGTCTTTTCCAATGAGTCAGTTCTTCACATCAGGTGGCCAAAGTATTGAATTTTCAGCTTCAACATCAGTCCTTCCAATGAATATTCAGGACTGATTTCCTTTAGGATGGACTGGTTGGATCTCCTTGCAGTCCAAGGGACTCTCAGAGTCTTTTCCAACACCACAGCTCAAAAACATCAATTCTTCTGTGCTCAGCTTTGTTTATACTCCACCTGTCACATCCATACATGACAAGTGGAAAAACCATAGCTTTGACCAGAAGGACCTTTGTTGGCAAAGTAAAGTCTCTGCTTTTTAGTACACTGTCTAGGTTGGTCATAACTTTTCTTCCAAGGAGCAAGTGTCTTTTAATTTCATGTCTGCAGTTACCATCTGATTTTGGAGTCCAAAAAAATAAAGACTGTCACTGTTTCCACTGTTTCCCCATCTATTTGCCATGAGGTGATGGGAACTCAGCCTTTAACAAACTCTAGAATGGCTCCCAGCCCTGCTGTTCCGCTGCAATTGCTTTGGCTAAAACCACCAAGAAGCTTCACGGACCAATTTCAAAGACTGACTTTCTGTCCTTGTCTTTAATGACTACCTAACAGCATTTCATGGTATCTTTAGTAAAATAGCACCCTGGCTCTCTAAAATCAGCCCAGAGGAAGAACTGTCTGATGGGCGATCTTTCGTCTTCTCTCTCATTTCTCCACTGTTCCTGAGATGCGTGTCCTTGGGGGCCACATCAGCACAGCCCTTGCTCCATCCCCTTCCTAACTCCACATCCAGATGTAGACTCAAAGCTTCTCCTATGATGTCTCCCAATATTCCTAATTCGGCTATAGGTGGAAGACTCTCAAGATTTCTCAGCATAGCTGGAACATGTTAAATATAGCTGAAGTAAAAACTCAGGAATCACAAAGCCCAGAAAATAAACCTAGACAGAATCTATCAAGCCAACATTTTGGTCCAGAGTCGTTGCTTGCTCATTTGCAGCTTAGGGTTCCTAGAGTTCTGATTCTTAAAGGAATGATCTGCAGTCCCTTGGTTGCCCACCAGGGTCTCCTTTGGATGCCGGTCGTTTCTTTGATATTTAGAAATTAAAGTTGGGTAGCATGCTTGTTCATAGCCCTTATTGTTACAAATGACCGAGAGCTATTTGAACAGAACCTACTGAATTAAATATTAGTTGACCCAACTTTGTTGGGTTATACAGTTGGTATTGAGTGACACATATTGGAAGTTGGAGCTTATGAACTAAAATGACTGAATAACTAAATTCTGTCGAGGATTTTATTTGACAAAGAAGCCTGGCGGACGCACACTTGGTAGCATGATGGAGCTCCCTCTGATCATGCGCATGACCAAGTCTGTACAGTGCCACTGTTGCATATTTGTGGAAGAGGAACTGGCCTTTGGCTTAGCTCTGGATGGGGGCAGTGCAAGCATGGGAGCCCCCGTCTCATTTTTGTCTCACGTGGTGGGTGTCGTCTCAGCAGCGCCCTTTAGGAACACTTCTCTCTCCAAGCTGGACAGACAGAGGAAAGGCCTTGGAAGAAACTTGTCAGTTGATATTTTGAGGTTGGGCTTGAAAGGCAGCTCATACATTCAGGCGGGGGAACTTTGTTGCCTTGGGCTTGTACTTTAAGAACGCTGGTTACATTTGGGGTGACTGGTTATGCAGTCATGGGAGAAAGTCTGTCATGTTGAGGCAGATGGGGACCAAGGCAAGGAGACACCCCTTTTATTTTGGCGAGTTCCAGAACTTTTGCATTTCTGAGACCAGGAAAATTTCAAAAGTGAGAGGACAACACAGAAAGATGACTTTTTATTTTACCAAATTAGGAGCCCAAAGAAACAATATGTAACCTGCTATTAAGAGAGAGGACTATTCATGAAATAAGATGAGGCAGGACACAATCTCAGAACAAATAAAGTAAGTCTAACTTACCATCCATATTGCATGGCCTGTACCCTTAGATATCCTGTATGCTTTTTATTTAATACAGCACATGAAAGCTTCATTGCAGTTTGTTTTTCTGCATTTGGCCACACTGTGGGCCAATGAAAAACCTGCCAGAGGTTTCCTCTGGCATATGGGACCCAGTGCCCCATCAGACAGCTTTATAAAGCTGTCAAATATGAACCAGATTACCAAATTGTGTTAGTTCTAAAAGGTCTTGTAGGTCTTCATAAAACCGTTCAGTACTTTGGCCCCCTCATGAGAAGAGTTGACTCATTGGAAAAGACTCTGATGCTGGGAGGGATTGGGAGCCGGAGGAGAAGGGGACGACCGAGGATGAGATGGCTGGATGGCATCACGGACTCGATGGACGTGAGTCTGAGTGAACTCCGAGACATGGTGATGGACAGGGAGGCGTGGCGTGCTGCGATTCATGGGGTCACAGAGTCGGACACGACTGAGTGACTGAACTGAACTGAACCAAATTGTGTATTCTTTTTTTTACTATTTTCCTGTTTTTTCCCCCATCCTTGAATCCATGGGAAAGTTTGATTTACATATTCTCATCTCATCTCAGTTAGAAAAAAAAAACTGAATCCGTCTGTGGGGCCAATGAACTCTCTGACGCCAGGGCAGTGCTGCTACTCTGTGGATGTTTCAGCAATCTCCAGAAAAAGCAAACTTCAGGAGACAGGACTTGGGGATGAAAGTCCAGATGGTCCTCACATTCGGTCCTCACATTCGACTTCTTACCCTGTGTTATCTCCTGGGGGTGTGCACTTCAGTTTCCTCCTGGGCACTGGGGGTTTCTCTAAGAGAACGTCCTCATGATTCTGGAAGTGCCTTTCGGAATTCTTGAAAGAATGAAAGGACAATCAGACATGCTAGTCCCTCCTCCCACCTGAAAAAACGGAAAGGAGTTCCCAAGACGTCTCAGTGTCTGCATTTCCTCCTGGGGAGAGATGCCAGTGTCCCAGGCTTAGGAAGGGCAGTTCCTTTTCTAGTTGTTAGTGAAAACCACTCAGTCGTGTCCGACTCTTTGCAACCCCACAGAATTCATGGAACTCTCCAGGCCAGAATACTGGAGAAGGTAGCCGTTCCCTTTTCCAGGGGATCTTCCCAACCAGGGGAGTGAACCCAGGTCTCCTGCATTGCAGATGGATTCTTTACCAGCTGAGCCACAAGGGAAGCCCTGGTCCACGTCACTGACAATTTAGCTGGAAGGGCAGGTGAGCCACTGGTCAGGGCCTCCCCCTGTGTGTCCCTGCTGGTCTCACCCGGGGGTGAGGCTGCCCATGAAACTCCTTTGCGCTGGGCTCTTTCCAGACCAGCTCAGGAGGGCTCAGTGAAGCAAACCCTTAACACAGGTCTCTGTCCAGAGGCAGCATGTAAGAGTCTATTGAGATGAATAGTGTGAAATTAGACAAACCAATGAGTGAAAAGGCGAGAGAAACGTAAAAGGAAAGAAGGCGAGGGAGGCACTGGGGGTTGGGAGTGGCCTGCGGACCAGCGTGCTGATTCTCCGCGCGGAGCAGCGTGATCTGACGAGGCTGAGTACGTGTGGTTTTGGCTTTGCACTGCGGAGGCGTTTAACTGCATCATATGAGGTGGACTGGAACTTCAAGGGCATCCAGTGACGTTTGTTTCGTCACCAGTCTGCCCACTCCTGCATTTATCAGCAAACCAGTGCAGTGTGTGTACGTATATATATATGTATGTATATTTTTAACTTCACAGTATGGTGTCTGATTTATAATTTCCCAAGGGCAATATTTTTTTTACAGCGACTGGCAGGATTTTTTGTTCTTCATTAGGCCTTTTATTAACCCACTGCCAGAGCTCGGTATCTAACCACTCCCAGTGTTTCAGTGATCATATTATCAGTAATAGCATATTTCCTCTGGGAGATATGAACGCAGGCTATTGCAGGTGGAAGGCTGGGAGGGGCGGGCGCGGGCTGGGAGTGTTCACATCTCTCTTCGTGCTCTGCCTTCAGACTCTCCCACTGAACTTGCAGATGTTGCTGACTAGTGGCTTTGACGCCTTCTTAACTTCATTTTTATGCAGGAGAGCAGCAACTTGATTTGTTCAGAAAGTTTTCTAAAACGGTGGCATCCGGCTCTATAAAAAGCTGCCCTGACCACATGTTTGGGGGTGCAGATTCCTGAGGTTTCCTTCAGACGTTTGTCCTTCCCTCCCAGTTAACGTCTAGTGAGTTAACGGACATGGACCACCTTGAAATGAGCCGCACGGTGCGCAGGGGGTGGGTCCTTCCTGTCTGGCTGAAGAGCTCAGATGAAAGGAAGTACGGAAGCCTAAAGCTTAGTTATTATCGTCACCGCCCTTCCATTTAGAGAGCAAGAAGCGGTGGCGATTTCAGGGCTAGCAGGATACTTAGGACAGGTCTTCCGGTCTTCCCTTCCTAACCTTCCATCAGCGCCGCCTGTCAAAATGCCTCATTCAGAAAAGAAAACACTTGGTTTCTAAAAGATTTGCAGGGGAGGAAGTTCTAAATTTTCCTTGGTATCCCATTTAAGCTCCCAGCAACATCATCTTTTCATCTTCAGTGTGAATGTTTGGTAGCAGAAGGTACCTGAACAAGTCACTTAATCTCTTGGAAACTCATTTGTCAAATTTGAATTCTAATAATAATCTATGGAATTCATTTCATTGTTGTGAGGATCAAACCGAACAATCCACTTGAAAGGAATTTTCCAACAGTGAAGCACTGCACAGCGATAAGCCCCTGTGATATTGCACATAATTCCTGTCCATGTAGTGCCTCTCAAAATGAAATACAGTCAACAAAGTACATCAGACACCTTGGTAGGGATGGAAAACCGTTGGCCTTCTCCTTATTCTTGTTACTTTCTCCTGCACAATACGACGGAAGAGAGTAAAAAACATGCCTTTTCTCATTAAACTTAAAATATTGATGTCCTTACACTTGGGCATTCTTTGAATTCCTTGACACTAATTTCCATGCCATTTCAACTGTATCCCAAGTTAATAAGGCTATAAGAGCCTTAGCCCACAACCCCTCCAGTGCTCTGAATCCTTTTTAGGAAGACTTTTATCTCACGGAGCTAGCCTGGAAAACGGGATGGGAAGAAGCTGACTGACTGGTGCCTTCCATTAATAATAGGAGGTTTCATCCTCTACACCCTTTTATTCTGTTTAGGTTTTTCTCATTGAGGTACTGCCCACACACCTAAAGATCAATCAGAATTGAAGTCTATTGGGTTTGGATAGTATTTGTCTATAACTGTTTTCCCCTTAACAGATTGCCCGTTGTATTTGGGCAGAGGCAAGACATCTGTGGAATGGGCAAGGCTCTCTCTCAGATGTATCCAGATCAATACTCAAGAAAGAATCTCTTGATGTTAAAACACTCAATAAAAAGAACAAGAAAGTAGACAGACAGGAAACGGGACAGGAAACATCCCCTCTGGTTTTGGGTGAGATGTGGTTTAAGACAGAATCACTCTGCATAGTCACAGCCTCATTTGCTTGTTGTAACGATTCAATGAGATAAATGGAACGGCCATGCAAACATCACCAACTCGCAGCTTTCGTCATAATGGACACTGAAGTAAGCTGCTGGAGCTGGCCAATAAATCTGTTTTGTCTAATATCTCCTAAGGCTTCATGACATCTAGTTTGGTCAAATCTGGCTCAATGAAGACAAAGAGAAGTGGAATTTTCACCCAGTGGGCATCTTCCTCATAAATGGAGAGGAGCTACAAGTCCCTTCTACTTCGCTACCTGAAGCTGGCCCTCATAAAAGGGATACACTGACTTAAGAGCTGCTAAAAGGATCCGTCCCCTCTTCTCAAAGGCAGCTCTGTCATCAGAGCTTTGGCCTTGTGAGAAAAGCACGGCTCTCATTTGAGGGAGAAACAGAGTTTCCCAGAAAGTCTGACAGCACTGTGTTTGCTCGTTATCCAGGCACACCCTTTGGAGCACGTGCTTTCTGCCAGGCATTCTGGGTGTCATGCAGCATCTCATTTAACTCTCACAACAAACACATGAGGTTGGCACCACTATCATTCTCATTTTTCACGGGCTCAAAGGGCTGAATGACTTGTTCCAGGTGATGAGGCCAGCAACCAGTGAGGTGAGGATTGACTCAACGTTCTGGGTCTCCAAGTTTCCTTTCTGAATCACTGTATATTACTATCACCAACCTAGGCAACATATTAAAAAGCAGAGACATTACTTTGCCTACAAAGATCTGTCTAGTCAAAGCTTTGGTTTTTCCAGTAGTCATGTATGGATGTGAGAGTTGGACTATAAAGAAAGCTGAGCACTGAAGAATTGATGCTTTTGAACTGTGGTGTTGGAGAAGACTCTTGAGAGTCCCTTGGACTGCAAGGAGATCCAACCAGTCCATCCTAAAGCAGATCAGTCCTGGGTGTTCGTTGGAAGGACTGATGTTGAAGCTGAAACTCCAATACTTTGGCCACCTCACCAGAAGAGCTGACTCACTGGAAAAGACCCTGATGCTGGGAAAGATTGAGGGCCGGAGGAGGAGGGGACGACAGAGGATGAGATGGCTGGATGGCATCACCGACTCAATGGACGTGGGATTGAGCAAGCCTCAGGATTTGGTGATGGACAGGGTGCCTGGCGGGCTGCGGTCTGCTGGGTCATAAAGAGTTGGTCATATTGTATTATCCATCTCCCTGAAGAGTGGTTACGGAAGACAGATTGAGTAGCAGAAACGAGCTTGGCTGTCCAATGCTTCCTCCCCTTCAGGGGTCTCACGGAATCACTAGCACGCCCTCTCCACGAGGGCCCCTCCGGAGGTCTGGTTTGCCCGAATCCCTTCCCGCGATGCCCACCAAAGGTTTGTTGTGTGACCCAGAACCTGTGTCTCTGCCTGTTGTTCCGCACACAGCCACCAGGTGGCTCCTGTGAGTCCACGCCCTACCCCCACCTCCGGCGTGGATTCCGGAAAGGCAGAGGAGGTGTGGGAACAAATCTCTGCTTCCTGTCCTGCTGGCCTCATTGGCGGGAGCTCACCCTTTCTTAAGGAAGAGCCGCCGCTTGCCTGAAAGGGTAAGACTGTGCTCCCTGGACTTAAAGGGAGACTCATTTGAAGCTGACTCAGATGTCTGATGGGCTACTTTGATGAGTGTCTGTTCTCAAGAGACCAGATGCTTATTAGTAATTCTTCCTTCAAATGCACAAATTAAACCCAGAAAGAACTTATAAAATCTCAGGCAAAGAAATTTGGGGCTTGATTAAAGCCAGCACACACATACACACACGCACGCACGCACATGCACACACCCCAACTCGCTGCTAGTGGAGAACACCTGGGTGGGTGAAAATGCCCCCAGGCAGCAGATGACAGAGTCTGCAAAGAATGCCAGGGTTTGCTAAGTTGTGATCAAGCTCCCCCCAACCCGCCCCCTTCCCCCC
>SJYG01000589.1:460192-512267 GCA_006410535.1 Litocranius walleri | reverse complement strand
AACCCGCCCCCTTCCCCCCTCCACACACACACCTCCACCTTCAATCTTCAGAGGATGAATTTTTTTCAGAAAGAAAATTCTGTTCAAGATGCCGAATACCAAGGGGGTTGCCTGTCGCTGAGGCTGAAATGAACTCTTTCACCCTGTTTAAATATTTAAAAACAGAAAATCCTCCTGATACAGTCAAATAGGTCACGAAGTGCCAAAAGATATATCTGAGAATACATCTGCTTTTGAGATCAGGACTCCTGATCATACTCTGTCTGTTTTGATTTGCTTTATTGCTCAAATGTGAGAGGCGCAAGATCCGAGCACAAGAACTAACTCATATACCCAGTGCTCCAGGAAAGAGGCCCCTTCAGGGCGAGTGGCATTAATGTTCCGTCACTCACATGGATGAGCTTCAGCGCATCGTGGCACCTTTTCCCTGGAGTAAGGGACAGATCAGCTTAACCCATGCACACTGGGTGCAAATGGTTAAATGATTCTCTGTGGATTAAAGAGCATGGGGGTGAGCAGTAGGCGCACTTGGCGTGTGAAGACTTGGACAGAGAAGATAAAGGGCTTCAAGTGGCTTTCCTCCCTTTGACAGTTACGCCTTGAGCTGACCTGCTGCTGAGACTAAATCTGGTCCATGTAATAGTATTTTATTTTTCTTCTAAGAAAGAGCCATTTGTTTCCTGCTATAAAGACATGATTAGTTACGAGATATCCCTCTCGAGAGTGTGAGGATTTGAGATAAATGGAAAGCCCAGAAAAAGTATGATTGAAACTTTGAATTCATCACCACTCTCTAGTCAAGATTACCCTCCACCCTTCTTGTGACACCTGCCCTCTAGGTGACCTTGGGTTTGTATCGGTTGTACTGTAGGCAGCAACACACCCAGGTTAGAGTTGGAATTTAGTCTCAGTGTGTAGAGCTCTCACATGTTTAATCAGGTTACTTGGGGCATCCATAAACAGAAAAGGAGGGAAGGCATGTTTCGAGAGACAGAGAGAGATTAGCAGAAATCAGGGAGGCAGAGTGTTGTGAATTTCTAGTTCCGCATCTCAGGGCATCAAACTCCAGGGGACACCATTGTAGCCTCACTGGTTTGCTTTTGCTGTTCAGGACCAAGTTTTGTCAGACTCTTTGGGACCCCATGGACTGTAGCAAGCCAGGCTTCCCTGTCCCTCACCATCTTCTGGAGTTTGCCCAAGTTCCTGTCCATCAAGTAGATGATGCCATCCAACCATCTCATCCTCTGTTGCCCTTCTCACCTCCCGCCCTCAATCTGTCCCAGCATCAGGGTGTTTTCTTTGAGTCCGCTCTTCACATCAGGGGCCAAAGTACTGGAGCATCAGCTTTAGCATCAGGCCTGGTTTGCTTGAATTGACTTAAATCAGTAAGCCAGTTTCTGCCACTTGGAGTCAAAAATTTCTAGTTAACACCAGTCTTTGCGTATTTCTGCTCATGGGTTGGCCAGAGGCTCTCTAGATGAGGATGAATGGCCAACAATTAAGGGATAATTATCAACCTTACAAATACTTAACAGCATTCATTTTATACCAAATAAAGTATTGCACTAAACTTGTTTGTCGAGTTGGAGAAGTTGAATCCAAAGAACACTTCACTTAAAAAATCTGCTTGTTATCATGCAGGTTCCTAGGCCCTCTCCGTACTGAACCAGATTGGATGAGGGTATATCCAGAGATCTGCTCTTTTAACTATCTGCTCATCTAAATTCTTTCCAGATGGTTCTCAAATACAGTAGAACTAGGGCACTAATGAATTAAGGAGCTGGGGGTGTCAGCATTTCTGGGATTGCTCCTGTGAGAGTGGATATGCTCCATCCATACCCCTGATGCTGAGATAAGAATCTTTCAACTTTTATTAGCAGGGTGACCTAAGCAATTTTGTTTCTTTGTAACGTCTTAGCCCAACTGTCCAGGCTCACCACTTAGGTTTTCCTTACCTCCCCGCCCTCACCCTCAAGAATTAAACTATCCAACTCATCGATAAACCTAGGTTCCAAGACGTCCAAGAAGACTTCCCCTAAGTGGACGTGTAGACGTGAACACTCCTGTCTATTTCAATGAAACGACCAAGGGACCTCCGGCAACCGTGCTAAACCACATTCAGAACAAATTCAAGAAATTTCGTAGAGACCGTGGCCTGGTTCTTTTCCCACGAATTTTTACCCCTTCTTTAGTTACCTGGTTAGTTATACTACTTATATACCGAGGTAATCGGTGAAGGGCCAGAGATCCTCACCCTACTACAGAAGACGTAAAAGAGACGACATCCCAAACCCCTTAATCCCCTTCGAGAGGGACGGACAAAGTTTCGACGGAGTAGAAGAAAGTTACCGATCAAACCCTACAAAGATGTAAAGTCTGTACTTCCCCTTCAACTAGTCAGTACAGGCTGAGAAACGTTTGGGTACCTGACGTCGAATGGTCCGAGGAGACCCTAAAAGGTCCGTTTTCATGACCTCACCCCACGGTAGCGGAAGAGGCGTGAAGTCTGTACTCTCTGAATTTCTAGGAGAACCTAGTTCTTCAGACAAAAGGAATGGGAAGGGAGGACTCTGGACTTCTGAAGAGGTCTACTTTTAAGTCAACGGAGGTTGAAGGAGGAGAGGACCACCGAAGGAGTCACTCAACCAAGGAAACGACTACCCTTGTAACTAGGACCTAGAGAAAGGAGTTCTTGGAACAAGTCGATGTAAAGTACTGAGATAAGGACTGATTCCGTATGTCCAGTTTAAGACTGAAGTGTTTCCCTCTCTGGGTGACTTATCAAGAGTTCATTAAGACCTTTGAACTCACCCTCAGTAATCCCCGATGTTTCCCTACGCTCGACCAAACAACTCGAAGGCATGACTTCTTCTCACCGAATGGCCTCTCGCGTCCGTGAGAGGTCTCTCCGAGGACGTTTTGTCTGTGTAAGAACAACTTCCTCACGACTACTCTTTGGCAGAGACCACATCCCCATGTCTTTCCCTAAAGATCTGGGATTGGTTTGATTTTCTCAAAAGTCTTTGTAGGGGAAAAGAGTCTCTCTCCAAACCATGTACATTATCCATGACTCAGTTGTACAGACAAAACGACTGGTGAGTTCTCTGAGAAGGGATTCTGGAATCGGATTCGACATCCTGGTCGTCACTTTCGTCCAGCATTTAGCAGTTTATGTCTCTATTGTGCAGGAGAATGACTTCCAAGCTTAAGCGACTCTGCCTTTATTAGAGGTTACTATGATATAAAAGGATTTTAAGTCCTTAAACGTTATAAGGGGCAATAATGGATTCTTCTCACTCCACTGTATTTCTCGGGAGAATACACAAGAGATTCCATAGAGATCACTACATTAAGAGCCTCTCCTCTAAGAATCCCTCCTGGATGAGGACAGGAGAGACACTCTCTGGGGGCCTATGACCCAGTCACCAAATTGGACATAAAAGGCAAGTAAGAATATCAACTCACATGTGTGATTCAAATGAGGGGTTGCAATCAGGGAGCTGTGCATGTTATGAGCGTGCTGGGGACAGTGGACGTGTCATCAAGAAGTGGGGCTTCAGTGTCCAGGGCAGAGCGTTTGCAGCGATAATAGAAGATGTGACTGGAGCGCCATGCTGGGACAAGATGGTGGGCAGAGGCTTTTGCTCCTGAAAAGTTTGTAGCTGTAGGTCACTGTAGGGTATTTACTGAAGTTTTAGGGTTCCTGACTCTCCAGGCAGAAATGGAACTATGTGGTTTTTTTTGTTTTTGTTTTTTTTCCTAAAGGAAAAAAACAGTTGTGTACCAGTGAATCAAGGAAGACGAAGTCTGTTCACTCCTGTTGAAGGGATCAGGGCCAACACTGGAGACAGTTTTCAGCAGTGATTTTATCCACATGGTTGTGGCCTTGATGGTCCTCAGTGAAAGCCAAGGGCACCCTCCTGACATCTGACTTCGGGAAGGCAATTCTGAGAAGCTGACATCAATGAGTTTCAAACATGGAGCTTTCTGAGACTTTACTTTGCTAACAGGACTGGCACATACCTTAACTTCATCTCCTCAAACAGTAGTTGTTTCACTAAAGGCTTCAGCATTCTAGAGAGAATTCCGTAGTAGATTCTAGGAAGCAATTTGACAGGAAGTACCCGAAAGAGCTTCGTAAAGGATTATGTCATTGCCATAGTAATCCCATGTCTAAAGTCTAGCTTATTCACATTAGAAATAGTCTGAAACACACACAGATGTTCATTTCAGTGTTATCTATAATAGTAAAAAAAGAAAAGAAGGACAACACAAATGCTTAATTGTAAACACATTAGATATTACACACAATGAAATATCATAAAGCCATTGACTTGGTAATAAATAAGAGGCATGAGGCTTATGATCTAAGGTGAAATAAACAAGATGCATATGAAACTTAATGGGTGTTGTTCAGTAGCTCAGGTGTGTCTGGCTCTTTGTGACCCCGTGGACTGCAGCATGCCACGTTTCCTTGTCCTTCACAGTCCCCGGAGTTTGCTCAGACTTGTGTTCACTGAGTTGGAGACACTGTTCAGCCGCTTCCTCCTGTATTGCCCCCTTCTCCTGCAGCCTTCCCTCTTTCCTGGCATCAGAGTCTTTCCCAGTGCTCTGGCTCTTCGCATCAGGTGGCCAAAGTATTACGGAGCTTTATATTTAGCATCAGTCTTTCCAATGAATATTCAGTGTTGATTTCCTTTACGATTGAAATGTGTGAACAATACGAATGGAGAAAACCTTAAAGGGCTAGTATCAGTGGCATTACTGTCAGGAGTGGTCATGGAGAGGGGGTAACTATGAAGAGTGTTGGTTTTGTTTTTAAAACATTTTCTGTAATAAAAGATTATTATTTTAATAAAAAGGAAAACATCTATGCAATTGTAAAGAGAAAATTTTACCACTAAGGTGTAAGGTTGGCCTTTCCTTCTGTCACTGATGTAAGGGACATAGGGGACATATTTCAATATCAGACATGGAAGGGGCAAAATTGTCCGAACAGAGAGGAACAGCTTTGAAGCTTCAGCTCATAGGAAGACCCATCACACCCTCAGATGGTAACAGGGTTGCCTCAAGAGGGTCCAAAACTCTATGCCCCAAACACTGACTCTCCTTAAGAGGTCTGATAAAATTAAATCAAGAAAACAGTCGCATGTGGTCTGGAGCCAGGCTGCCTGGATTCAAATCCGGGCTCATCGCTTTCTGGCTGCAGGGACCTGAACAATCAGTTCCCCTGCTGAATCACTGCCTTGTCCTCATGGGGTTTTTGTGAGGATTGTGCATGCACCTGGAAGGTTCTACAGCCAGCCCCTTGCCTTCAGTAAGAGCTCAGTAAACGTGAGCTATTATGAGACCAAGGCTCCATGTCTGAGGTGCTCCACCTCCTGACTCGTGGTGCCCTCAGCTGCCTCTGGCCCCTGTTATAAGCTTCTAGTTGTTTTCGGTAAGAACACTATGCAATGTCTCTTTAAACTCTAGAAAAATAGGCCCACGATTATTCACTCATAGGCACAAATATTTTTTTATAAACTAAGGACATCTTGCTTATACAGATGATTGGTTCAATAATAGGAGAATAACTCTAATGAATTAATTTGCTAATTATCCATCCTGGTTCCATAAAACAACTGATCTTTAGTAAGGATGCTGGCGCTTTATTCACAGTTGCCCAAGGAATAACGAGCTGTAGAAGAGGACCACACCCAAGAGACAGGAAGGCCTAGGAAAGAGTTCAGAATCTCCTCTCAGAGCTGGGTGTGCCCCAAGCACTGACAGTCACCCAACAAAAAGCCAGAAGCGGCTGGTGGGGAAACCGGAAAGGCTCAGCTGAGAAAAAGCACAGATCTCTCCAAAAGAGTGTCGGGTTTGAGTTTTTGAAGAAAACTGTGTTTGTACCACTAATTACTGACAGAAATGAAACAGAGCTGCAAGACCACATACTGCTCAAGTTTCCACTGGCTGACATTACACTTTCTTTATTTCAGCTGAAACGTAAGTAATTTACAGTGATGTATTCGTTTAAAGTGATTCTTTTATATATATAGTAAAGCAATTCTTCAATGTGCATATATATACACACCCTGGAGGAGGGCATGGCAGCCCACTCCAGCATTTTTGCCTGGAGAATCCCATGGACAGAGGAGCCTGGCGGGCTGCGGGCCACAGGCCGCAGAGTCAAGACGCAACTGTCTGTCTGTGTATACGGGTGTATACTGATCTGCTCTTTCTCAGGCTCTTTTCCGTTGCAGGTCATCACACAATACTGATACAGTTCCCTGCGCTTTACAGTAGGTCCCTGCTGTTTACCTGTTTTACGTATAGCAGTGTGTGAGATGCTTTCTTAAAAACATCTGGGGCGGGGGTTTAGAAATAAGCTCCCCTCACCTCCCAACCCCCTGAAATGGAGTCTTTTTAAGAAGCTAGTCATACATTAACTCTATTGAAATATATGCTTCACTTGTTAGTGAAACAAAACAGTTTGAATTCACTAAGGTCACAGTAAACCAGGCCTTTGCTCTGAAGCTAAAGGCTTTAAATAGATCAAAACATTCTTTGTAATGCCCTTGAGTGATCCATTTATTGTACTTAACTGTCTCATTACTTAAATGCAAAAGACTAAAGTTGAAGAGGCCAAAACATACATTTGGAAATTTCAGAAGACATAATAGGCTGAGAGAGATAATGTAATCCTTCTCCATGAAGAGAAGAGCTTGAATATCTTGATTACAGCTTCCCTACCCATCCCTCACACATTCAAATCCAATATATGTGCTTTTATTAATGCGGGAGTGCAGAGATATGCATAAATGAATATTGATAAGGCAGGATACTGTATATTTATGAGGTTTTATATGTTTTCTCTTTATGTTTTATTTGTATTTGTATCCAGGGCTGCATACTGTATATATGTGTTTATAAGTGTAGCCGCTACAAAAAGAAATAAGATTTTAATTGATTTCATAATATTTTGCAGCCACATACACCCTCCCATCTCTTTCACTGATGTGCTGTAAGTGGAGGGACACTTCCCATGGCTCTCAGTGAAGACTTGTAATAAAGATCTTAGTGTTCAGACAAAATTTTATAAACACGCTCGTGTTGTAACGCTACTGTACCCTTGAAATTTTACATGCCAAAATCAGAAATTTGGAGTTGTCATAGTAACATCAATTCCGGCCCTTTCCAAAAGTGCAGTATTTTGTCATATAGCATAAAATGTTAATGCTTGTGCCTCTGTGACTCGGCAGTGAGATGGAGTTACATTTGTCACGGAAATCATGAATCTGGAGAGCTTTACTGTCGACATTTAGAATCAGACGCATAACATGTTGCACTAAATTTCTCTAATTAAAAAAAAATACAAGACAGTAACAAACTGGACAAAAGGGCAAAGAACAATGATTATTATTTTTGAAATGAACTGAACAAATGGGAGAAAGAAATGGGAAGATGTTGAAACATTTGTTGGGAGGAACTCAGTGACCCAGACGTGTCTATTCGAATATGGTCCACATTGGACAGGGCTCCAGCAGCGAGGCTGGTGCCTTTCGCCACGAATGTTCAGGTCTCTGTGCAGGAGAAGCAACATCTGGATGAGATGTGAGGCAAGCGCACGAGGAAGACCGTCGCGCCTTCCTCCCCAGGACTCCGCAGGGAGAGAATGAGCAAGCGGCTCTCGGGGGCAGGATAAGCAAGCACCTGTCTGAAGACAAAAGCGAACTGAGGGTGCTTTAGGATGTCTTTCCTTCTTTAAAAAAAAAAAAAAAACTCTTAAAAATTGAAGTGCAGCTGATTTGCAACGCTGTGTTAACCTCTGCTGTGCAGTGAAGTGACTCAGTCACACCTGTGTATGCATTCTCGTTCCTATTCCTTTGCATGTGGCTTATCGCGGATATTGACCAGAGTTCCCTGTGCTGACACGAGGGCCTTGCTGTTTATCATCCTACAGATGACAGTCTGCACCTGCTGACCCCAAGCCCTGCCAGGTCATTCCTAAACCCACCACAATCTGACTGTGCCCAGGTCACACTCCTGCAGGTCTCAGCAGTCCCTAGCGATCAGCTAACACCCACTTTCTGTGAAGATGTCTTTGTCTTTCCTCATGTCTGTTACACCTCTACTGAAACTGGTGACCAGTCTTCCCTCCTAAATCTCCTTTGCTCCTTAGCCTAGGCAATGTGTGGGGAATTTTTCCAAGGACTTGATTGTGTGCCCCTCTTTACGGCTCTTCTGCGTCCTGCCAGCCCCAAATGCCACCTCGCTCTGGGATTCTGGGTATGTTCTTCACATTACTCCCTGGACTCCGTGCTCACTCCCCAGCTGCGATTATCACCCATACCTGCCCTGCCCTACAAGGTAGCCACAAAGATGACTCAGAATAAAGTGAATTTACACCTTAGTTCCTGGGTCACAATAGACACATCCCAAGTATTCGCTAAGCACGTGGGCTAGTGGCTTGCATACTGGACAGCACAGATCAGAACACTGTCCTCCTTGCAGAGCGTCCATCGGACAGCATTGCTTGTAGGCTGAGGACTCTCAGACTGCACGTGAAGTCCAAACATCTCTCTGAGGTCCAGGCTCATGGTTTACACGAAGATAAATAAGGCAAAGGCAAAGTTCAGCGTTCAGTGTTGCAGAGGTTTTGACTAACAGGAGACGTGAGACTTTTGAGTTTGGAAGCTGTCGGTAGCAGTGGTTCTTAACTGGTTTTCTGCCAAGATGTGGAGGATGAACAACAGCTATCTGAGCTCGGATTTTCCCAGTACTTAAAAAGGTATTGCTGGGAGGTGATCCTCCATACCGATTTGAAGTCATCTCAGCTGCTCATGGTAGGATATGGGTGATCTGCGGCTGGAGAAGACGGGCTGTGTGTGGAGGCTGCTTTAGAACGAGGGAGCCACCAGCTCCTTCGGGCGCTTGCCTGCATGTGCCCTGAGATGATCATTGTCCTTCCAGTAATCTCCCCCCAAAACGAACCTCTTGTCCCTTTTGTCTCTGCTGTCACATTTGCAGGTCCCCATGAGCACCGAAGAGTCGGTTTGGTTTCCATCCTTTCCTCATGGGCTATAGGCCTGCCGTGAGGGCTCTCCACAGCTTCATCACTGTCCCTTGAATTCTTCCTCCAGTTCTCAGTCCCATGGACCCTTTGGAAAGTCAAGTCTCTCATGATAACTCAGCTGGATGGTTGCAAACCTCAATAAACCTCCCTCCTTCTACTTTCCAGGTACCAGCTGGGATAATTTTCCTCTGACTTAAAATGTTTCCTTGACTCTTCATAGCCTGTCCTTTGGCTGTGAATTCCTCTATGCCACCACCAAACTCTTCAGCCTGGCATTCTTCACCTCACTTCCTTTTCCTTTCCCATCCTGTTGCTGAGACCGAGCAGAACCTGTGGGGCTTCTGGGCATGGAAGCCTTTCTATGCTCGCTGTTTCCAGTTAGTAAGAAACATCTTTGGCCTCCACGGCATTCCCTGAGTTACAAGCAGCAGATTCAAGCAGTTGCTGATCAGTGAAGGGAGGGCATGCAGAAACCAGGGAGGAGAAGTGAGAAACCACAGCACGGCCTCGGGGCAGGCTCCTCTCTCTGGGCTCCCCGTTGACGGAGCTCCTCTGTGGGACTAACCCGTGCCCCTACGCCACCCAAAATGGAAGATGATAACCACTTGACATCACTTTACCAACAAAGGTCCGTCCAGTCAAGGCTATGGTTTTTCCAGTGGTCGTGTATGGATGTGAGAGCTGGACCATAAAGAAAGCTGAGCACCGAAGAATTGATGCTTTTGAGCTGTGGTATTGACTGCAAGGAGATCTAACCAGTCCATCCTAAAGGAAATCAGTGCTGAATGTTCATTGGAAGGACTGATGCTGAAGCTGAAACTCCAATACTTTGGCCACCTGACCTGAAGAGCTGACTCCTTGGAAAAGACCCTGATGCTGGGAAAGATTGAGGGTAGGATGAGAAGGGGATGACAGAGGATGACATGGTTGGATGGCACCACTGACTCAATGGACATGGGTTTGAGTAAGCTCTGGGAGTTGGTGATGGATAGGGAGGCCTGGCATGCTGCAGTCAATGGGGTCGCAATCAGTCAGACATGACTGAGTGACTGAACTGAACTGAACTATTTTACAAAGCATTCTTCATTTCAGAGAGGAGGTCATGCTTTGATAACCTCCAGAACAGCAGAATTTCATCAAGAGACCACCTGAGGCCAGAGGAAAGCAGTGCAGACCCAGCACACACCCAGATCCTTATCAGCAACTGTGCCCTCCAACCATCACTCTAAGACTGCTCACCAAGTCCCCCTGGGTTGGAACACAGAGTTTTGAAGGACTGTGTCCACTGTGGTCCTCTCTGCCTGGCAAAGCAATAAAGCTATTCTTTTCTACTTTACACAAAACTCTGTCTCCAAGATTTGATTTGGCAACTGGGGCACAGAGGCTGAGATTTTGGCATCACTACAATCTCTTCCAAACATCCTCCTTATTCATGATTCACCTTGAAAGCTGTGTTCTCCATGAAGCTTTTTCCTGAGTTCTCTCTTTTACACCCCAGCTGGTTGTGATCTCCACTTCTTAACTTGGTCTCTTTCTACACTGGGAACCAGAAAGCCGTAGCCCACAAGTCAAAGCTGGTGCACCTCTTGTTTTCACAGCACATGAGTTAAGGATGGTTGTTACATTTCAGAAAGGTCGAAAAAAGCAATACAAAGAAAAATAATATTTTGCAAGAATGTGATAAATACTATGAAATTCAAATTTCAGTGTCCATAAATCTTATTGGAAAGCAGCCACACCCACTGATTTGCATGTTGTCTGTGGATACTTTCCCAGCATCACGGTTTTTTCCAGTGAGTCAGCTCTTGGCATTAGGCAGCCAAAGTATTGGCGTTTCAGCTTCAACATCAGTCCTTCCAATGAATGCTCAGGACTGATCTCCTTTAGGATGGACTGGTTGGATCTCCTTGCAATCCAAGGGACTCTCAAGAGTCTTCCCCTACAGTTCAAAAGCATTGGAAGGACTGATGTTGAAGCTGAAGCTCCAATACTTTGGAGGGGAATGGGACCACAAAGGATGAGATGGTTGGATGGCATCACTGACTCAATAGATATGAGTTTGAGTAAACTCCAGGAATTGGTGATGGACAAGAAAGCCTGGTGTGCTGCGGTTCATGGGGTCGCAAAGAGTCGGACACGACGGAGTGACTGAACTGAACCAAACTGATGGACACTTTTGGCTACAATGGCAGAGTCCTGTAGTGACAACATTGATTACGGCATACAAAACTTACTTTACTTACTCTCTGGCTCTTTATGGAGAAGGATTGACAACCCCTAATCTATACCCATCTTTATGTGTATATTTATATATAATTTTTAAATACCAATAATACTTGCTTCACATCACTATAGTCACTTGATTAAGTTTACTCGTCTTTCTAACTGAAAAATGGTAAGCTTCTTGAGAACATATTGAATTTATTATTCACTTTTGAATCCCTTGCTAGCCCTTAGAGTTTGCACATACAATGTGCTCACTAAATATTTTTATCAAAGTGATTAAAATATGATTTGCTATGCAAATTAACTTCGGTGTGAATTATAGCACATTATGGTGTGTATCTGGAGAAGGCAATGGCACCCCACTCCAGTACTCTTGCCTGGAAAATCCCATGGGCAGAGGAGCCTGGTAGGCTGCAGTCCATGGGGTCTCGAAAAATCGGACACAACTGAACGACTTCACTTTCACTTTTCACTTTCATTCATTGGAGAAGGAAATGGCAACCCATGCCAGTGTTCTTGCCTGGAGAATCCTAGGGACGGGGGAGCCTGGTGGGCTGCCGTCTATGGAGTCGCACAGAGTCGGACACGACTGAAGTGACTTAGCAGCAGCAGCATGGTTACATAAACATACCTGTAAGTTTATGTGTGTCAAGTGTATATGTGCATATCAATACACATGGGTTTACTTACATTTATATAGACAGACCACAAATTTTGGTCTTAGGGCACTAAAGATATCTCTATTTTAACTACACTTTGGTTCTTTTATCTACCTCTACAAATAGTCTATCTCTTTGTATGAGGTTTACGAAACACAGACCTGACAGTCGGGACGAGGGTCAACTTGCCGTCGCAGGAGGGGTAGACCATTCGCGAGTTAGGGTAACATTCACCACCTCTGTCCGTGAGTGAACCCGAGAGTAAAACAGTCGTATAAGTCACAACAGTCTCACACGGAGACTGATAGTCAATTGTGTACACAACCTACTTCGTTATTTGATTGCCGTTTTCACACACCCAACGCCCTACCAAATGCCGGCGAACAAAAACGTAAATTGTGTCGCAGGCGTCGGATGGAAAATAACTCGTACACGAAATTAGAAACCGATGTGACCGTTTTTTAAATCGACTGAGTAAAAAAGACCCCCACCCCCCGTGGGAGACCGGTTTACTGTAAAAAAAAATTTCTTCTCACCACCCTGAACCTCGGACTCGCATTCTTCTCGGTCCGACGCACTGTGGGACTTTCGTGTCCGGACACAGGGACCCGGGCCCTCGAGACACGAGACTAGACCCTCTCGGAACGTTCTCGCCGACTTCTTTCTCCGTTTTCCGTCGGCCTCAGCACCACTCGTGGGAGAGCAGACACTCCTGCCACACGTCACCCTTCTCGACAGAGTCTCGTGGGACCCGTCACGACTCGAGGGTCGTGGCGTCGGACCTCTGCGAGACTCAGCGCACGCCGGCCCGGAGACTGAACAGAAGAGACGTCTCTGGTGTCCTGTCTTCCAGCAGGTGTGTACCTGCAATCGGTCCGACACTGGTGGTGGGAACGGCTCCAGTCTCCAGCAGTGAAACAGCCCACCCAGGGTAGTCAACACCTACAGTACGGACCGGGGTCCCACTGCCCGTGAGTAGGTGAGACGAGATCTCGTCGAACCTTGGGTTCCCTCATTTCCCAGTAATAGTTTCCCCACTGAAGCTTAAGTGGTCCGTAAACGATGAAAATCAAGACAGAATGGACATTATTCTTTTAAAACTGTAAAGTATTAGCTAAAGTGTAGAAATAGGCGGATTTGTTATGTTAACTCTAAACAGTCAGACATATTCGTTAAATGACTGAATTAGAATAGTAGGTATCATAGAATCAAGGGACTTCCCTAGTTTGACTGCGGGGGACGTCATCTACGTCTCTCAGATTGGTGACCTGAGGGTCTCTTCAGGGGATTTTAAAAACTAATGTTTTTTGCGTGTATGTGATAATTAGGTCTCTTTTATTTTTTATTTATGAACGTACGTTAAGGTGTTCGGTTCCTATGTGTTAATTAACAAAACAGTACAAACTGAGAAACTCTGAGGTAGTTGATATCGGACGGTCCGGGGAGACAGGTATCCTAAAGGGTCCGTTCTTATGACCTTTCCCTTCGGTAAGATTAGTCTCAATTTTATTGTCCCTATTCTTTACGAAAAGTAATTTCGAGGGTCGTATACACATTTAAAAAATTTTTTTTTTACCTCAATCAATACTCATACCGAAACATAGATAATTGTCCCATGGAGGTTGTATAAAGGAGTAGTGAATTATGTATAAAAGGGAACACCGAGTCGACCATTTCTTAGACAGACATTACACCCTCTGGACCGTTCGATCCCTAGGTTGGGAAGATCCCCTAGAGAAGGAAAAGGCTACCCCCTCCAGTATGTTGGCCTGGAGAATTCCATGGACTGTATAGTCCATGGGGTTGCAAAGAGTCGGACATGACTGGGTGACTCACTTTTTAATACATATTGAAGTCACAGTTTTGAGTAGCTGCACGTGTTCCAGTCGATGGACACACCACAGTCTGTTTAGCCAGCTCCCTGTTACTGACCACTGTGGGCGTTTCTCATTCCATTGCAAACAGTGCAGAGATGAAATCACCGTGCAGTCATCTTTTCCCATTTGTCTGCATTGCTGCCTTAAGATAAATCCTTGGGAATAAATTTGCTGATTTGGAGTAGTAGGTGAAATTCCCAAGCATTTGATATTATTGCCATTTGCCTTTCAGAAAATTTGTTCCTATATATACCCTCAGTAGCAATGAGAGACCAACCCCATCCCCCAGCTCTGCTGAGACAGTATTATTGCAAATATTTTAGTCTAAGAAAGAAAAGATTCTCATCCTCTCTCACTGTTATTCTTCTTTACATTACTAATCTTATTCAGCAAGTTAAACAGAGTTTTTAATGTATGTGTGTGCGTGTGTGCGGGCGTTTGAGTGAATCGTGTAGTAATTAAAATAGTAAAGGCTTTGGAGTTGGACTGTGTGGGACCACTCCTGGCTCTAGTATTTACTAGCTCTGTGGCCTTGGGAGCGTAATTACCTACACACCCTATATTTCAGCTTCTTCATTTATAAAATGGGAAAACCAAGAGTAGCTTCTGAACCTGCTTGCTGTGAGGAATGATAAGCTATTTTACATAAAATGCCTTAGCATAGCTCTTGGCGCACGTGAGCACTGATGAAAGGTGAGCGGTTGCTTGAGAGCAGATTTCCGACACGTTCGCGGCACCCACCGGTGTGCTTCTAGATTGTGCTGGTGTAGCAGTGAGTCGGGGGTTGCACCAATGGGTTCCATCTGGCTTGGTCGGGTTTGATCCTAACTCGAGGGATGCTCAGGAATTTCAGGTGTGAGTACAGCTATCGCTGGTCTCAGAACCCTCCCCAAGTCCTGGCAGAGAGAGCCCTGGGGTGATGCTGGTCCAGGGCTCTTTTGAGGCTTCAGGAAATCTCAGAGATTAAGCAAGACCTGGATTTCCTTAGAAGCTGGAACCTTTCCTGCATCAGTTTCTGTATAACAGGCCCATGCCTGAACTGAGCTCTACTGCTTAGGAAAGAGGCCCTCACTGAAGAAGGAATTGTATTTGAAGGACTCAAACCCAGTTCCAGCCAGACCTCTACCTGGACAGTAGGAGTCTGCGGGCTCGTGGGCAGAGCGGCTGAAGACCCGCCTCACTGACGGCCCATGTGGCCGTGGGTCTTTAAGAGATATTTCTGAATCCTGGGAGAACTTTCCATCCATCTGTGTGATTTTCGATTTAAGTGACCAGCTGCTTTAAAATAAACTAAGCATATGACACGGGCACTCGGCACATCTTGAAAAGCAGGAGGAAGTCTATTCACTTAAAGCTGCATTTCTGTCGCTCCTCCCGGTTCCTCCCTGAATTATCTTTTCCCCAAAGCATCTGTTGTTAGGGAGAGATTCTCCTTCCATTCAGGTCTGAATCCAAATAAACAGTACCTTCTCACCCTCGGGCTGCCTGCGGTTGCCTTTTTAGTGCCATTTAAATCTGGGTTGGATTTCACTAGCATTGCAGGAGAAGAAGAGTTTCAAAGCAGATGTATCATGCCTTGCCACGCAGGTGAGAAAAAACTTCAAGACGTTCCGAACCTGCTTCTCCTCCCCGTTCTCCTGCTGACGGAGAGACGCAATCAATAAGGCCGCCTTGTTAAGAAATGAGTCATTTCAGAGATCCAGGACCACTTTATCCTGGAGGAGGCTATTTAGCACAGGTGTCTTAATAATTGTAAGAGGCTGAGAAACCTCACCTGGCTGGGCCCTCAGACTCAGGGGTGGCCTCCCGCTGGGGCCAGTTCTGCCCTTGGAGACAAGGGGAGCCGGGAAAGGCCTGCCTCGGCCTGAGGCCGGAGTCCTGGCGTCCTGGCCGCGCCGCACCGTCGTCTGGGCTGTTTCTAGCCTGTGCTTTCGGGAGGCATTTCTTTGCATCTGCATCTACAGTTAGCGCGTTGGAAGGCAGGGATGGAAGGGAGGACTTGCCCCTGTGCAGGGAGCAGAGAGCCTCCTGAATGCCACGCGCGGCGTGTTTGCCGGGGAGTCTGGGGACACGCGAAGCGCGGGCGGCGACGCGGCAGAGGGGAGGGCGGCGGGGCGGTGAGCGGCGGCGTCCCGCCCGCAGCGGCCCGCGCTCCCGGCGCCCCTGCTCCTCCCGGCGCCCCGCCGGCAGCGCGCTTCCCATGAGCTAAGCGGGAAGGCAGAGCCAGCAAGCTGGCAGAGCTCCTGCAGGAGGAGGGTGAGGAGGTGCGACCGCCACCTCGAGGAGGGGCGCTCCCGGGAAGGCAGTACCGGGCACCGCGCGGCGGCGCGCAGGCGCAGGGGCGCCTCCCCGGGGCGCCGCGAGCTTCCCGGGGCGGGAGAGGCGGCAGGTGGAGCGCGCTGGGCTCCGCACCGGCCCACGCCTGCAAGTGCCGGGTTTTCATCATCCAGGGAAAGTGTGCGAAAGGTGGAGGGGAGTTCTGAAACAGACCAAGCCGCGTTCCTTCTGTCTTCACTGTCTCCTTCTTCCCTTTTTAAATTTCATCTTTATTGGGACTGCAGGAAGGAAATGGAAACGTCTGCAGTTACCAGGAATGTCCTTCCAAGCCAGTGTTCCCCCCGAGTCTCCCTGATGCAATGATATTGGTAAAGGAAATAAACTCATTTACTGGACGTGATACTTAATGCAGGCCTGAGTCTGGAGTCCCACTGTCTGTCCTGAGTCAGGGAGGAGGAAGGCCAAATTGACAACATTGGAATGATGGGAAAGCCAGGCCATTTGTCATCTGCAATTCAGATCGGGTGATATGTTTCAACATTTCTCCTGACATAGTTTATATGGGAAAAGTCTTGAAAGGTCTTCACAAGATAACAGTGAAATCTGACCGTGAGAGAAACTGACTCATTTTTTAAACATACCTTTCCAAGGAGAGTGTTAAGCATGCATCTGTTTTTATTTATGGGGATGTAAAGACACTGTTAAAGAAGTTCGGTCAGGGTATAGTTGAAGTTTGCTTACTGCCTTGTGGTGCTTCCCACATTAAGTGACTCTGGCAGATCCCGCCGCCCCGAAGGAAGTCGTTGGTGGGGCAACCCTGTTGGAGGAGAGGCATGGCAGACACACGGAAAGGGTGTTCTCTGCACCTTAAGAGTGTGTGACAAAGGATGATGTGCCCTGTGGTAGATAAATTGCTACAAAGGACAGTTCCCCCTGGGGAATTCTGATAGCTGTCTACTAAAGTATTTGGGCTTCAATTACTTTTATTTTTCTGCATTATTAAAAATAAATCAATCGGCATATTTAGTATCCAATCTATGCTTTTTTAGCTCAGTGGAGAAAACTATAAGGTTTGTATTTCAAGAGGAATGAGAATAAAGCAGGTAAAATTAGTCCATGGAATACTTTGACATGCACAGATTTACTTTGGGTCAAGAAACAACACTGCTGCTTTCAGTGATATGAGCCCTGGCAGTTTTGAACATTTGGTACCAATGTTTGAAAGATGACTGACTCTTTGGTAAACTCACCGAGTCCATCAGATAATGTGCTTTTGTCTGCGAATAACAATATGCCATTAAAAGTGGATTAAACAATGAGAAGAATTTATATGCTCAAAACAGGAGCAGCTCCAGGATTTACTAAATCAGTGGCTCAAAGATGATACTAATGACGCAGGCTCTTCCTGTCTGTCCATGCTCCAGCCATGGAGCAGGCTGTTGGCATTTCCTCTCTGTTTCCTCATAGAAGTAATTTGATCTCTGTTGTCCTGGACCCCATGTTCTCATACAATCCCATGGGGAGACAGAAAAGAGGACGTTTCTCCTTAATTGTCTTTTTGTCAGGAGGAAGCTCATTTATCAGAAGCTCCTGAGCAGACTCCCCTTCGAGTCACTATGGCCAGAGGATCACATGCCATCAAAAAAGGCAACTACCAAGAGTAGCGTGGACTAATGAAGACTGGGCGGATTAAATCTTGACACGAAAATTGTCATCTTTGGACATTTCTGTAGGTAAACTGTATTTCCTGCTCCTAAGACGATAATGTTAAAAGATAATTACTGGTAACCAATAAACATGGCTTTAAAAAGTGGAAAAAGCTGTCTAGTGGCGTGCAGGTAGAGTGCTCAGCTCAGTGCACTCGCTCAGGCATGTCTGACTCTTTGTGACCCCACGGGCTACAGCACACCAGGCCTCCCTGTCCATCACCAACTCCCAGAGCTCGCTCAAGCTCATGTCCATCGGAGTTGGTGAAGCCACCCAACCATCTCATCCTCTGTCGTCCCCTTCTCCTCCTGCCTTCATCTTTTCCCATATCAGGGTTTTTTTTTTTCCAGTGAGTCAGTTCTTTGCATCAGGTGGCAAAAGTATTGGAGCTTTAACTTCAACATCAGTCCTTCCAATGAACACCCAGGACTGATCTCCTTTAAGATGGACTGGTTGGATCTCCTTGCACTCCAAGGGACTCTCAAGAGTCTTCTCCAACACCACAGTTCAAAAGCATCAATTCTTCAGTGCTAAGTCTTCCTCACAGTCCAACTCTCACATCCATACATGACCACAGGCAAAACCATAGCCTTGACTAGATGGACCTTAGTCGGCAAAGTAATGTCTCTGCTTTTGAACATGCTATCTAGGTTGGTCATAACTTTTCTTCCAAGGAGTAAGCGTCTTTTAATTTCATGGCTGCAGTCACCATCTGCAGTGGTTTTGGAGCCCAAAGAAATAAAGTCTGACACTGTTTCCACTGTTTCCCCATCTATTTCCCATGAAGTGATGGGACCAGATGCCATGATCTTTGTTTTCTGAATGTTGAGCCTTAAGCCAACTTTTTTCACTCTCCTCTTTCACCTTCATCAAGAGGCCCTTTAGCTCCTCTTCACTTTCTGCCATAAGGGTGGTGTCATCTGCATATCTGAGGTTATTGATATTTCTCCCGGCAATCTTGATTCCAGCTTGTGCTTCTTCCAGTCCAGCGTTTCTCATGATGTACTCTGCATNGTGGCAAAAGTATTGGAGCTTTAACTTCAACATCAGTCCTTCCAATGAACACCCAGGACTGATCTCCTTTAAGATGGACTGGTTGGATCTCCTTGCACTCCAAGGGACTCTCAAGAGTCTTCTCCAACACCACAGTTCAAAAGCATCAATTCTTCAGTGCTAAGTCTTCCTCACAGTCCAACTCTCACATCCATACATGACCACAGGCAAAACCATAGCCTTGACTAGATGGACCTTAGTCGGCAAAGTAATGTCTCTGCTTTTGAACATGCTATCTAGGTTGGTCATAACTTTTCTTCCAAGGAGTAAGCGTCTTTTAATTTCATGGCTGCAGTCACCATCTGCAGTGGTTTTGGAGCCCAAAGAAATAAAGTCTGACACTGTTTCCACTGTTTCCCCATCTATTTCCCATGAAGTGATGGGACCAGATGCCATGATCTTTGTTTTCTGAATGTTGAGCCTTAAGCCAACTTTTTTCACTCTCCTCTTTCACCTTCATCAAGAGGCCCTTTAGCTCCTCTTCACTTTCTGCCATAAGGGTGGTGTCATCTGCATATCTGAGGTTATTGATATTTCTCCCGGCAATCTTGATTCCAGCTTGTGCTTCTTTCAGCTCAGTGTTTCTCATGATGTACTCTGCTTATAAGTTAAATAAGCAGGGTGACAATATACAGCCTTGACAAACACCTTTCTGGATTTGGAACCAGTCTGTTGTACCATATCCAGTTCTAACTGTTGCTTCTTGACCTGCATACAGATTTCTCAAGAGGCAGGTCAGGTGGTCTGGTAGTCCCATCTCTTTCAGAATTTTCCACAGTTTATTGTGATCTATACAGTCAAAGGCTTTGGTGTAGTCAATAAAGCAGAAGTAAATATTTCTCTGGAACTCTCTTGCTTTTTTGATGATCCAACATATGTTCACAATTTCTAGTTCCTCTGCCTTTTCTAAATCCAGCTTGAACTTCTGGAAGTTCACGGTTCATGTACTGTTGAAGCCTGGCTTGGAGAATTTTTAGCATTACTTTACTAGCGTGTGAGATGAGTGCAATTGTGCGGTAGTTTGAGCATTCTTTGGCATTGCCTTTCTTTGAGATTGGAATGAAAACTGACCTTTTCCAGTCCTGTGGCCACTGCTGAGTTTCCCAAATTTGCTGGCATATTGAGTGTAGCACTTTCATAGCATCATCTTTCAGGATTTGAAAAAGCTCAACTGGAATTCCATCATCTCCACTAGCTTTGTTTGTAGTGATGCTTCATAAGGCCCACTTGACTTCACATTCCAGGCTGTCTGGCTCTAGGTGAATGATGACATCATCATGATTATCTGGGTCATGAAGATCTTTTTTGTACAGTTCTTCTGTGTATTCTTGCCACTTCTTCTTAATATCTTCTGCTTCTGTTAGGTCCATGCCATTTCTGTCCTTTATTGAGCCCATCTTTGCATGAAATGTTCCTCGTATCTCTAATTTTCTTGAGGAGATCTCTTGTCTTTCCCATTCTATTGTTTTCCTCTCTTTCTTTGCATTTGCTGCATTAAACTCTAAGCTCCATAAGAGTAAGGACATTCTTTTGCAGATCAGCCTGAATGTGTGGAATGATGCCTGACAAGTATTAGAAGCTTGATCAACGTCTTTGAAGGACTCCATCTTTGCCCATAGCCATTCCAGAGCCTCACTGGGCTCCTCACTCATGTCCTGTTTCTCCCATCCATGGACTTCTCCCCAACCCTGGTTCATCTGACATCCCCACACAACCCACAACCTGCGTCTGAACCTTGTCTGGTGAGACCTGTGCGTTTCTCTGCTCAGCTCCTGTGCAATCCCACACCCTCCTCGAGGCTTCTTTAGTTTTTTCCACGAGTAGTTGGCAGTATTTCTGATGTGTACGAACATTTCTTGCACGTGTTAAAATTTCCTCCGTTGGTGATGCATCACCTGTGAAGCCGTCTGGGTGGATTCCTTGCTCTGGCCATGGAGGCGGGTGTGAGTGCCCCTCCCGTGGGCTTCTGATGCTTGCACTGGGGGCCTGCCCCCAGCTCTCAGGTCTGCCAGCCCTCACTCATCCTGCCAAGGCGCTGGCCTCCCAGGGGTCTTCACAGCCTCGGGACCACACGGTGCTGCCAGAAAGACCGCCCTTCCTGCGGGAGGCAGTTTCTCCTATAACCACCCAGCGGGGCATGAGTCCTGGGGGCCAGGCTGGGGTGCAGACACCCCAGATGGGCTGTTTCTGCCCCTTCTCACTTCTTCACCCTTCCTATCAGATGTCACTGCCATTCCACACTCTCCTTCCCTCATTCTGTGAGACACAACTGCACGCATTTCATACGAGCTCAGCTGGGAGCACTTATAATTCTTCCTTTTCTCCCTTCCTAAAAGAGCATAAGGTGCTCACCCCAAAAGCACAGCATCCTATACGAGGCTGATGTATCAGAACCATCTGGACAAAGGACTTGACTTCTCCTTATTTCGACATCCCTTTCATTCCACAGTTCCCGATTCATTTATGAGCGATGCTCCAGTGACATCAAGCGTGCTGTGGGGGCCCTTCATACGTCCTCCCAGGATTTACCTCTACAAGCTCCCAAAGCCTCCCAGGCAAGCACGCTCAACTGTCTCCAAAGGGCTCGTCTGCTCCCCGGAGGAGGGATGGCTCAGGCCTGGGGCAGTTTGTAGCCGGTGTTCCCGTGTTCCCGAGGCCCTTCTCAGCAGACAAAGCAGGAGTCAGCGTGAGCCCGGCCCCTCGGCTGGGGACTGAGAGGTGGGCTCCACGCTGCCCCCAGGGCTCTCAGCGCGTGGGCTCTGCTGTCCACGGCGAGTGCCCTCTTGGCAACGTGCCCTTCAGGGCCCTTTCCCCCTTTGCGTCGGTCTTCTCCTCTCCTTTAGCAGAGTTCTCTGGGTTACATTCCAAATATTTTACTTGCACTCAAATCCTCATGTCAGGGTCTGCTTCTGGGGGAACCAAATCAACACAGATAACTAAAGAAAAGAAGTTTGTTAGGATTAATTTAAACAATGCTCACTTTCCAGCATGCTTTGTTACTGGTGTTGCGTCCTTATTACATACCAAATTCAAGGAAATTCAGGGAATATCATTCTCCATGTTAGTCTCAGTAAAGGGCATGAGATATTTTGGAGGAAAAAAACCCAGAAAACAAGACAATGCGAACGTGAATATTTCCAAGAATAATGCCTTAGGTTTTTAGTGGCATTTTCTGCCTTGTTTATAAGACATATTCCTGCAGTATAAATGCACAGGCGGCTTTCCCTTAAATCCCTGCCTTTCTTATGCGTTGCTTCTGTTGTTGACAGTAACTCCAACTGCCTCTGGTCTGGTGCTGAAGTTCATACCACAGACTATGAGCCAAAGTTAGTGATTGACTGTTTTGAAAGAATCTCCCAAAATACACTTGTTTGTAATATGTCTTGCTTTTGCATCTCAGGTGCAAAATAATTGGCGTTTTATGCCCAACTTGCCTTTTGTGAGTGATACGTGGGGGGACTTCAGTGTCTCAGTAAGACTCTTCCTGGGAGCGGCGGTTCCAAGCTCAACGGCCCCCGTCTACCTGGACTCACCCACTCCTCATCTCTGCTTTCATTTGGTCCTTGTGGAAATGTCCAGTTTTCCTGCTGGAGGAGACTGATGCCATTTTATACATAGTTCTTAATTATATATTATGTTTTTCCACAGTAACATTCTCTGACAGGAACCTCAGCTGTATTTTCGCTTTTGTAGATATGCAATGATGTTCTTAGAGAATTCCAAGTGGTTTGACTATATTGATCTAACTCTGTGGCTTTCTCTCCTTAATGGTAGAGGTTAGAGACCAAAACATCTTATTTTGACACACTCAATTTGCTGTGCCTTTATAAAAGTATATATGTAAAATGCATATATTAGCATTCCTTTAAATTAGATAGTATATACAACAGATGCATCGTCCCCGAGCGCCGCCCTGCTCCTGGCCATGGGAACGCAGCTCTGACTGAACGGAGAGGCTGGCTGAGGTCACTGTCTCAAATCCCCGAATCTGATGGGAGTAAAGCCCAGTGCCTGCCTTTGGGAGCTTCAGTTGCTTGTGTCAGGAGTGGGATGCGCACTTTCCCAGGATCTGTTCGGTTCAGGGCCTTCTCTGACCCTGCTTCTGAGACCACTGCTGTTAGGCAATTGGAAGCGACCTCTCTCTGAGCTCCCCTCGTACCCCCTGCCCCAATCACCACTCCTAAAACCCTCCCTTTGTTGTATACCGGCTAATTTTATTGAAGATTCAGGGCCACTGGGAGTGTTTTCATCATAGAAAGCAGTCATCTTCCATGAGCATTTTAGAAATGCTCATCCCTAAGGATCGCACAGACAGTACCCTGCCCCCACCGGAGTTTCGCCCTTCCCAGCTCCCCACCAGGTGCCCTGCAGTCCCTGTGCCGCTCTGCGTGCCCGTCTCTCGTCCCCATTCTCATCAGTTCCAGCAACACAGGTTCATGTGTGCTTCTCTGATTCCATCGAGAAATTCAGCATTTTATTTTATTTTTTTGTTCTCCTCTTTTCTGAGAGTCTATCTTTTCACAACTAGATGACTTGTCAAGGGATATTTCTGAGCAAAGACAGTTCCCTCCCTAAGAGAAAGTGTGATACCAGCTTACAGATAACCGCTTCTCCTTTTACTCTGCTCTCTTATACTACTTCAAGACTTCCCACATCCTGCCTCACTCCAAACCAGTCTCTGTGTGTTTCTAAAATGAACACTTGCTCTTGTCACTGATCACCTGTTGAAAACCTGCCCAGTGTGTCCAGCTCCCTGCTGGTCAAAGCGTCCTTCACAGTCTGTCTGGGAAAGGAGAACCACGGCTGTGAAGAGCGATGTTGGACAGGGACTTGGGACGGGAAGCCCGTGAAGCAAGGCAAACTGGAAGAGGTTAAACAGGAGATGGCAAGAATGAACGTCGACAGTTTAGGAATCAGTGCACTAAAATGGACCGGAATAGGTGAATTTAATTCAGATGACCATTATATCTACTACTGTGGGTAGGAATCTCACAGAAGAAATGCAGTAACCATCATAGTCAACAAAAGAGTCCAAAATGCCATACTTGGGTACACTTTCAAAAATGACAGAATGATCTCTGTTCGTTTCCAAGGCAACTCATTCAATGTCACAGTAATCCAAGTTTATGCCTTGACCAGTAACCTTGAAGAAGCTAAAGTGGAATGGTTCTATGAAGACCTACAAGACCTTCTAGAACTAACACCAAAAAGAAAAAAAAAAGATGTTCTTTCATTATATTCAGAACTGGAGTGCCAAAGTAGGAAGTCAAGAAACACCTGGAGTAGCAGGAAAATTTGGCCTTGGAGTACAGAATGAAGCAGGGCAAAGGCTAACAGAGTTTTGCCAAGAGAATGCATTGGTCATAGCAAACACCCTCTTCCAACAATACAAGAGAAGACTCTACACATGGACATCACCAGATGGTCAATAGCAAATCAGACTGATTATATTCTTTGCAGCCAAAGATGAAGAAGCTCTATACAGTCAGCAAAAACAGGATCAGGAGCTGACTGTGGATCACATCATGAAATCCTTATTACCAAATTCAGACTCAAATTGAAGAAAGTAGGGAAGACCCCTAGATCTTTCAGGTATGACCTAAATCAAAACCCTTATGATTATACAGTGGAAGTGAGACATCGATTTAAGGGACTAGATCTGATAGACAGAGTGCCTGATGAACTATGGATGGAGGTTCGTGACATTGTACAGGAGGCAGGGATAAGGACTATCCCCAAGAAAAGAAATGCAAAAAGACAAAATGGTTGTCTGAGGAGGCCTTACAAATAGCAGAGAAAATAAGAGAAGCCAAAGTCAAAGAGAAAAGGAAAGACACAACCATTTGAATGCAGAGTTCCAAAGAAGAGCAAGGAGAGATAAGAAAGTTTCCTCAGTGGTCAGTCCAAAGAAACAGAGGAAAAAAATAGAATGGGAAGGACTAAAGATCTCTTCAAGAAAATCAGAGGTACCAAGGGAACATTTCATACAAAGATGGGCACAATAAAAGTCAGAAATGATATGGACCTAACAGAAGCAGAAGATATTAAGAAGAGGTGGCTAGAATACACAGAAGAACTGTACAAAAAAGATCTTTATGACCCAGATAACCAATATGGTGCGATCACTCACCTAGAGCCAGACATCCTGGAATGTGAAGTCAAGTGGGCCTTAGAAAACATCACTGTGAACAAAGCTAGTGGAGGTGATGGAGTTCCAGTTGAGCTATTTCAAATCCTAAAAGATGATGCTGTGAAAGTGCTGCACTCAATATGCCAGCAAATTTGGAAAACTCAGCAGAGGCCACAGGACTGGAAAAGGTCAGTTTTCATTCCAATTCCAAAGAAGGGAAATGCCAAAGAATGCTCAAACCATCACACAATTGCATTCATCTCACATACTAGCAAGTAATGCTCAAAATTGTCCAAGCCAGGCTTCAATAGTATGAACCTTGAACTTCCAGATGCTCAATCTGGTTTTAGAAAAGGCAGAGGAACCAGAGATCAAATTGCCAACATCCGCTGGATCATGGCAAAAGCAAGAAAGTTCCATAAAAACATATATTTCTGCTTTATTGACTATATCAAAGCCTTTGACTGTGTGGATCACAATAAACTGTGGCAAATTCTGAAAGAGATGGGAATACCAGACCACTTGACCTGCCTCTTGAGAAACCTGTATTCAGGTCAGGAAGCAACAGTTAGAACTGGACATGGAACAACAGACTGGTTCCAGCTGGAAGAAATATCAATACCTCAGATATGCAGATGACACCACACTTATGGGAGAAAATGAAGAAGAACCAAAGAGCCTCTTGAAACTGAAAGAGGAGAGTGAAAAATTTGGCTTAAAACTCAACATTCAGATAAATAAGATCATGGCATCTGGTCTCATCACTTCATGGCAAATAGATGGGGAAACAATGGAAGCAGTGAGACTTTAATTTTTTGGTTTTCAAAATCACAGCAGATGGTGACTGAAGCCTTGAAATTAAAGGCTCTAACTTGCTCCTTGGAGGAAAAGCTATAACCAACCTAGACAGCATAATAAAAATCAGAGACGTTACTTTGCTATCAAAGGGTCCATCTAGTTAAAGTATGTTTTTTCCAGAAGTCATGTATCAGTGTGAGTGTTGGACTGTAAAAAAAGCTGAGCACCAAAGAGTTGATGGTTTAGAACTGTGATAATGGAGAATACTCTTGAGAGTCCCTTGGATGGCAAGAAGATCAAACCAGTCAATCCTAAAGGAAATCAGTCCTGAAAATTCACTGGAAGGACTGATGCTGAAACTCCAATACTTTGGCCATCTGATGTGAAGAGCTGACTCGTTGGAAAAGACCCTGATGCTTGGAAAGATTGAGGGCAGGAGGAGAAGGGGACGACAGAGGATGAGATGGTTGGATGGCGTCACTGACTTGATGGACATGAGTTTGAGCAAGCTCTGGGTGTTGGTGTTGGACACGGGAGGCCTGGTGTGCTGCTGCAGTGCTGGGGTCGCAAAGAGTCGGATACATCTGAGTGACCGAACTGAACTCTACTGATAAGATGTACCCATGATCCTCTGATGCCACTGATCTCAGGTGGTCTTGGCCTGCCATGGCTTGGAGTTGTGCTTGGATTTCAAATTGGAGACTGAAGCTGGGTCTGAGGGGTGAAAGCACCAGATTGTAGCCAGTAGACCAGTGATCAGTGACAAGAGCCCTGACCCTTTATCTTTGCAGAGAAGAATTTCCAGTAAGAAAGTAGTGACGCAAGTAATATATTTATTAAGAGGAAAAAGACTACAGCATGTGTGGCAAGACATGGGCAGATGAGGAGGGAGAGCCCCATGCTGCTGAGTTGCGTCGCTCGGGTTGACCTTCTTTTATAGGGCATTTCTTCCTGTTTTCCTTCGGTCAGTCATTTTGATGTGCCTGGCCCACAGTCCATATTTGGTATACCTCAGAATCCTTCCATGTCTATGGGTACACCTCTTAGACAAGATGGTTTCTATGGCAAAGGTGTATGGGTAGAGCATCCCTTGACATTGTTCTCCTTTGACCTCCAAGGAGCCTTCGTGTGCGTATGTGCCTGGGGAGGTCTCCTGACTTTGAGAATGAGAAATAGGTAGTCTGGGCAGTGCCCAGCCTCCTCTCTTAATTGTCCTGCTATTCTCATTTTGGAATTTCAGTCTATAGGGAATAACTCTCCAGTTGCTTTACGATAGGGAGGCCCCGTCTACCTCCTGACTCATCACCAGCACCATGACTGTTCTGAGGCTGACTGTCAAAGGCCAACAAGTGGGTGGAGGCCCAGTTCCTGGAATATTTGCAATAATCCTCCCACTCGTCAGCCTATGAAACTGTTGTTGTTGTTAAGTCACCGAGTCATGTCTGACTCTTTGGGAACCCAGGGACTGCACCAGGTTTCCCTGTTCTTCATCATTCCCTATAGTTTGCCCAAGTTCAAGTCCACTGAGTCAGTGACGCCATTCAACCATCTCATCCTCTGTTGTTCCCTTCTTCTCCCACCTTCAATCTTTCCCAGCATCAGGGTCTTTTCCAATGAGTCATTTCTTTGAATCAGGTGGCCAAAGTATTGGAGCTTCAACTTTAACATCAGTCCTTCCAAAGAGTATTCAGGGTTGATTTCCTTTAAGATTGACTGTTTTGATCTCCTTGCTTTTCAAGGGACTTTCAAGACTTTTCCCCAGCACCATAGTTTGAAAGCATCAGTTCTTCAGTGCTCTGCTTTCTGCTGTTTTTCATTAGCCTATGAAATTACCCAGTCCATAAAAACTAACCATTCTGAAATGGTCCACCTGTGTGGAGTATGTTCCCCCAGAATAAATTCATTTCTTACATATCACTTTTTCTTTCACTGAATTCTTTCTACAAGGAGACATCAAAAACCTGAATTTCACTAGAAGTTCTGAATCCTGAAAGCAGATGTGATTTCAGGTGAAAGACCATGGGTTCAGGTGCCAATGTGAGCTACATGGTTTCAGATTCACTGGGAACACATGTGTGAAGACAGAGGTGGGATGAGAGTAACCACAGCTATAATAAAACTCCTGAATAGGTGACCCAAATCTCTGATGCGAAAAGCCTCCCAGGTCGAAATCTGTGCTCATCTCCAAACACAAAGGATATTTACCTCAGTATTTACTATTTTACACTAGATGAACAACTTTCAGCCAAATTAATGAGACATATATAAAGGCAAGTAAAAGATGCTCCAGAGAAACAGGCAGTCATGGGGAGCAGGCGCTTCGCACAGGGTGGGGCTGGCAGGAAAGACGGGCAGCAGACCAGGAGACTTGCGTGGGAAACTCAGAGGCAGACGCACAGAAATACCGTCAACACATTTTCACACAAATATGCAAAGGCATTTTATGTAGAGGAGATAGCCTTTTCAACAAATGGTGAGGAAAAACTTGATAGCCCCATGCAAAAACAAAATAAAAGGAAGATTGATGCATGCCTCCAACATTATATGAAAATGACTCAAAAATGGATCATTGACTTAAAGGCCAGATATAAAACTATGAAACTCCCAGAAGAAAATTGATATGACCCTGGGTTTGGAAGAGAGATTTTTAGTTATGAAACCAAAAGCACATGATTTCCTTAAGGAAATCCATCCTGAATATTCATTGGAAGGACTCATGCTGAAGCTGAAATTCCAATACTTTGGCCACCTGATGCAAAGGACTGACTCACTGGAAAAGACCCTGATGCTGGGAAAGACTGAAGGTAGGAGGAGAAGGGGACGACAGAGGATGAGATGGCTGGATGGCATCACTGACTCAATGGACTTAAGTCTGAGCAAGCTCTGGGAGTTGTTGATGGACAATGAGGCCTGGTGTGTTGCAATCCATGGGGTCGCAAAGAGTCGGACATGACTGGGAGACTGAACTGAAAAAAGAAAAAAAAAATGTTAAACTGAACTTTATGAAAATTATAAACTTTTACTTTGTGAATGAAACTGTTGATGAAACTGAACAAGAGACCCACTTTTGCCTTTCTGGGTCCAAAGACCATGGTTTCATATTTGCAGGATAATGATTTCAGACTCCTAGACTTTTCTGCATGCCTGAGAGCAGATTTAAACAGCTGCTCATCAGGGAAGCGAGGGCGCTGCAGCAACAGAGGAGCAGCCCAGAAGCAACAGTGCGGCCACGGCCACGGGCAAGGCCCCGGCTCCTCCCCAGAGAAGGCACCGCGGATTCCCCGCGATTGTCTGCAAAACACGCCCTTCCTCCCAAGGAGGCAGACGCGTAGCTTCAGACCGAGCACAGGATTCTCCCAGCATGGCCCTGTTAGCTCACCACCAACCAGAGAAGACAGCCATGCGCCCTGAGGCCCTCGCCAAAGTGCTGCCTATGAAAGCTTCTCTCTGAAGACCTTTGAGGAGTTCTGGGTTGTTTGAGCACAAGTCACTTGTTCTTCTTACTTGCCCTTTCAAGAGTCGTTTCCTGGCTCCAAATCCCAATGTTTCAGTTTGTTTGACCTCAGTGTGTGTGGCGACATTAAGAGAATGGAAAACAGGCCGCAGTGTGGAACGAACCATTTGTAAAATGCATAACTGACAAGACACTGAAAGCAAGAGAATATCAAAAAATCTTCAACCTCAACAATACAAAATCAAAATAACCCACTTAAAAATGGGTAAGATCTGAACGGGCACTTTGCTGAAGGAGATGCATAGAGGGCAAGGAAGCAGATGACAATATGTTCAAGGTCAAAGTTAGCTTTTAGGGAAATACAAATTAAGATCACAATGAGATACCTTTACATTAGAACAGCTAAGACAAAACAAAACCAACAATTTCAAATGCTGATCAGGCTGCACAGCAATGAACCCTCTAGCTCTAGTGGAATGCAAGATGGTACAGCCACTTTGGAAAGCAGCTGGGCAGTTTCTTATGAAGTTAAACATGAGTTTATTAAATGATTAACCAATCTTACTATTGTTTATCAAGTATTTAAACAACTGAATCTAAAACTCATACAAAAAATATATGTGAACACTTATAAACACTTTAAATGTAATTGCTAAACAATGAAAATAGGCCAGTCTTCTTTCGACAGGAGGATGAAGAAAGAAGCTGTAGCATATCCATAGAATGGAATACTACTTAGTGATAAAGTGAAAAGTGAAGTCGCTCAGTCGTGTCCGACTCTTTGCAACCCCATGGACTGTAGCTCACCATGCTCTTCTGTCCATGGGATTTTCCAGGCAAGAGTACTGGAGTGGATTGCCATTTCCTTCTCCAGAGGATCTTCCCAACCCAGGGACTGAACCCAGGTCTCCCACATTGTAAGCAAGACACTTTATCGTCTGAGCCACCAGGGAATTTCATCACTCTTATCACTTAGTGACAAAAGGAACCAACTATTGTTTCATGCAATAGCATGAATGAATTATGAGTGAATTTTTTTAAATGAAAGAAGGCAGATACAGAAGTCTGTATGTTGTGTGATTCCACTTATGACATTCTAGAAAAAGAAAATTATAGAAATGAAAAGCAGATCTTTGGTGGGCGAGTGAGGGAGGGGCTGACTCAAAGGATCAGCAGGAGGGAATTTGGTGGGCAATGTTTTGAGTGGTATCATGATGGGAGATGTATGATTCTATGCATTTGTCAAAACTCATAGAAATGGACATCACAAAGAATGAATTTTACTTATGCGAATTAAATAAAATAGCCAAGATGTTAGTGGACGTCAAGAAGGAATACACATGTGATAAATAAATATGAGACACAATTCCTAAAAGTGACGAGGGAAGAACAGAGGTGACTTATGTACCATTGGGAAACAGGATTTAAACTAGGCGACTTAGGCCTGCAGATCAAACCGTGCGTGAATTATTTATTTACTGTGGTTGAGTTTCTCATAGGGGCATGGGTTAGCAATTCTGAAACTAACAGATAAATTGTATCAATAGAAATCAAATGCCAGGTTTCTCACTGCCAGAGAAAGAAGCTTACTAACAAATAAGGGGAAGGCCAATGAATCCTATTTTTCTAGATAAGATTTAGAGATAACAGTTTGAACTCAGAATCATAACTGATTTTGAGGGTTTTTCCCCTTTAGTTTTTTTATTTTCTATTGCAGTGTAGTCAGTCAACAATCTTGTGATAGTTTCAGGTGAACAGTGAAGGGACTCGGCCAGACGTCTACAAGTATCTCTTCTACACCAAATGTTAGTAGGCATATAGTTAGATATGAAAATAAACTTTGGATGCATATATGAGTGTATGGTTATTATTTAATTAGAGTACATGCATGTTCCCATCTTTTTCACCTGACCTTCCTCTTGAGAAACCTGTGTGCAGGTCAGGAAGCAATGGTTAGAACTGGACATGGAACAACAGACTGGTTCCAAATAGGAAAAGGAGTACATCAAGGCTGTATACTGTCACCCTGCTTATTTAACTTATATGCAGAGTACATCATGAGAAATGCTGGGCTGGAAGAAGCACAGGCTGGAATCAAGATTGCCAGGAGAAATATCAATAACCTCAGATATGCAGATGACACCACCCTTATGGCAGAAAGTGAAGAGGAGCTAAAAAGCCTCTTGATGAAAGTGAAAGAGGAGAGTGAAAAAGTTGGCTTAAAGCTCAACATTCAGAAAACGAAGATCATGGTGTCTGGTCCCATTACTTCATGGCAAATAGATGGGGAAACAGTGGAAACAGTGTCAGACAAATTCTCTGGGCTCCGAAATCACTGCAGATGGTGACTGCAGCCATAAAATTGAAAGACACTACTCCTTGGAAGAAAGGTTATGACCAACCTAGACAGCATATTAAAAAGCAAAGACATTACTTTGCCAAAGAAGGTCTGTCTAGTCAAGGCTATGGTTTTTCCAGTGGTCATGTGTGGATGTGAGAGTTGGACTATAAAGAAAGCTGAGACCAAAGAATTGATGCTTTTGAACTGTGGTGTTAGAGAAAACTCTTGAGAGTCCCTTGGACTGCACGCATATCCAACCAGTCCATTCTGAAGGAGATCAGCCCATTCTTTGGAAGGAATGATGCTAAAGCTGAAACTCCAGTACTTTGGCCACCTCATGAGAAGAGTTGACTCAGTGGAAAAGACTTTGATGCTGGGAAAGACTGGGGGCAGGAGGAGAAGGGGACGACAGAGGATGAGATGGCTGGATGGCATCACTGACTCAATGGAGATGGGTTTGGGTGAACTCCAGGAGTTGGTGATGGACAGGGAAGCCTGGTGTGCTGCAGTTCATGGGGTGGCAAAGAGTTGGACACGACTGAGCGACTGAACTGAACTGAGCTGACTGATACATGCATATATTCCGAGAGGGACCTGTAGCAGAGACATCCTATTTAGTACACAGAACTTGGTTTCTAAATACCATTCTCCAAGAAAATGAATACTATATATATAGTATAGGGTTATAGCTCCCAAATAAAATGCACACTGATGAATCCATGCTTATATAAATAAATAAGATAGACTGTTTCTTCTAATATATGTGGAGAGAAAGAGCAAGAGAGGGACATGGAAGATTACCGCTGGGACATGGCGGTAAAAGCTGCGGTGTATGCTGATAAATGCCACAAATTAATGAGCAAAGGCTTAAGAAGGATTTTTAGCATCACCACAAATGACCTCCTTAAAACGTACTAATTACTGTGCTGGTTGTTATTATGTCCATGGACTCTTTGATACATCTTCTCCCGCCAGGTGGAGACTGTTCCTTCTTGGCTTGGGTGAGGGCTGGACCTAGCTACTGCATTACCAGTAAGGGAGCACGCTCACCCCACGGCCCTTCTGAGCACGCTCACCCCGCTCACCCTGGGCCCTTCTGAGCACACTCACCTGCGGCCCTTCTGAGCACGCTCACCCTGCGGCCCTTCTGAGCACGCTCACCCAGCGGCCCTTCTGAGCACGCTCACCCCGGGCCCTTCTGAGCACGCTCACCCTGCGGCCCTCCTGAGCACGCTCACCCCGGGCCCTTCTGAGCACGCTCACCCCGGGCCCTTCTGAGCACACTCACCCTGCGGCCCTTCTGAGCACGCTCACCTCAGCAGCCCTTCTGAGCACGCTCACCCCGGGCCCTTCTGAGCACGCTCACCCCAGCAGCCCTTCTGAGCACGCTCACCCTGCAGCCCTTCTGAGCACGCTCACCTCAGCAGCCCTTCTGAGCACGCTCACCCTGCGGCCCTTCTGAGCACGCTCACCCGCGGCCCTTCTGAGCACGCTCACCCCGGGCCCTTCTGAGCACGCTCACCCCGCGGCCCTCCTGAGCACGCTCACCCCGGGCCCTTCTGAGCACGCTCACCCCCGGCCCTTCTGAGCACGCTCACCCCGGGCCCTTCTGAGCTGATGCGCGTGGAGCCACCGCACCTCTGCGGTGTTCTGCCTCAGGTTCCACCATCCCACTGAGTCTGAGAAAGCATCAGACAACCCCCAGTCTGGGGACGATCATCAAGGTATCTGGCCAGTATTTTTCAAACGGCCAAGGTCGTGAAAGACAGGAATACACTGAGGGCGTGTCACAGACTGGAGGAGGCCGAGGAGACCCAAAGTCCGGTGCCGGGTGGACCCTGGACTGGACCTTGGAATGGAAGAAAGGGTGCTGCTGACAGACTGGTGAGGCTGGGATAGCATCTGCAAAGCAGCTAATGGTATTGTGCCAGTGTCAATTTCTTTAGATCATTGTACCATTGTATGTAAATGTTAACTGAACTTCGTGAAAGGTATTTATGGCAACTCTATGTTATCTTTGCCAATAATCTGTAAATATAAAATTGTTTTAAAATAAAAGTTTTTTTTAGGGAATATAACATTGTTTGAAGTTTTGTGCCTTTGGTGTCATCTAATTGTCGATTCTTTGCTTTTTGGTTCTCAGAAAAATCTTCAAAATGGCTGCAATGGGCTGCTTCCCTTTTCCCAGAGAACACCGACCCTGCCCTTGGAGCACTCTTGGCAGCAACAGCAATGATAACAACAGCAGCTTATATTTATTGAGTTCTTACTGCATACCAGGCACCCTGAAAATACTTTACAAAGATCCCTACTCATTTCATGCTCAGCAGTTCTAAAAGGACTTCCTATCCAATTTGATAGAGGTGGAAACTGAGGCAAAGATACGTTATCTCCAAGGATATATGATTAGTAGATGTTGAGCAAAATAGAATTCAAACCACTTAAGATGCCAGACTCCATGCTGCTGCTAAGTCGCTTCAGTCGTGTCCAACTCTGTGCGACCCCACAGATGGCAGCCCATTGGGCTCCACCATCCCTGGGATTCTCCAGGCAAGAACACTGGAGTGGGTTGCCATTTCCTTCTCCAATGCATGAAAGGGAAAAGTGAAAGTGAAGTCGTTATCAGCACAGACTGAGTCGTTGGGGTCCCTAACGTCGGATGGTCCGAGGAGGTAGGTACCCTCAAAGGTCCGTTCTCACGACCTTACCGGTTCCGATTAATACTATTATTGGACTCCTCAAATTATGCACGAACTTTCACTTTAACGAGTCAGCACAGTCTGAGAAACTTTGGGGTACCTGACATCGGGTGGTCCGAGGAGACAGGTACCCTAAAAGGTCCGTTAAAAGGTTGGGTGACCTCACCCAACGGTAAAGGAAGAGGTCCCCTAGAGGGGCTGGGTCCCTAGCTTGGACCAGAGGACTTAACAACTGTCTACGAAATGGGAGACTCGGTGGTCCCTGCAGACACACGAGTCGTGGTTCAGTAAATTCTCACGACAAAACAACCAGACGGGTACCATCGGTACACCTGGTAGAACAAGGTAGCTACTCCCACGACTTCGGACCCTTCCTCGGGGTGTAGGTCGTTCGGATTGAAGGAGAGGTGGAGGTCAGATGTCGTTCGGATTGAAGAAGAGGTGGGGGTCAGATGGAGTGAAAGAAATGTTTCTACACCGAAAGGGAGGGAATTAACGGTTTGAGTCCTCCCTGGGGTCTGCGTTAAAAGTTTTACTACTTTGACACAAGGCTACAAGTGGGACGAACGGGTAACGAAATTGTAGTCTCACTAAATTTTGAGAAGGAACTCTTCACCTACGTTACACCTTGTGGTGCCCCAGGGGCCTACAGTGCCACTCACAGAGTGTAGTGCTGTGGTGACTTTGTGAGGGACGGATGGTCGGACACAACGTCCGTCAAAAATAGTTCTGTCTGTCGTGACAAATACAGTGTCTCGGAAGGCAAGTTTTTGGTTTGTTGTTTCGGCAGGTCGTCTCCTTAAAAGAGGGACGAAGGTGTAGACTTTAATTGGGACTCGATTTTCACGGTAGTCTACGAGAAAGTCGTTTTTGTTTAGTTGTTTCCGAGATGTTCGTTCCTTCCTACCGTCCGTACGCGTACCGTTGCCGCAAAACCTCAATGGGTCGCCTCCAGTGAGGCGTCTCGGTGAGAACTCGGTCTTCCCATTCCAGTCTGACGGAGACAACGCATAGTGGAGGGTCGAATGACGAAGGGTTTCATTTCAGAACTTCACTTGTGGTTCCCCAGTAAAACGTGTCCTTCGCCCAAGATACGAGTGCCCTTCGGACAGGAGTTGGGTCGATTCGTACGGACCACAGGGAATAGTAGTCGAGGCATCCCGACTACGGGCAACGGTTCACATCCCTTGTTCCCACGGTGCAGTGAGCCGTTGGTACATGGTACTCTGATTCCTGTACCTTCCTGCTACTCTGACCTGGCTTTCCGTCTCGGATCCCGAGTCCGTTCGTCTTGCCTGGACGTCATCTTGTGAATCGACACCAAGTGTCCGTCTCGACCTACTCCCAGAAAAGTCAGGTAAAGTATAGACTATGGGCAGTGACTCCTCGTCGGTCTTCCCCTAACGAACCTACCTCCACTGGCGTATGTCGTCGTTAGAGACGAATCAGTAAATTGTTTATAAATGATTTGTGAGTGGTACATGATCCGTAAAACGGTCTACGACCTCGTCTAAGGATTGAGAGACATAGTCTAGGAATTTGAGGAACTCTCAGTCTGGTAGAGAAGATGGCCTTGTAAACAAGTAATTGCAACCAAGTATGATATGTCCGGATATAAATGTGGATGTCAGCTTATCAGAAGAACCCGAAGCTGGTGGGATCTCCTGTGTTTTGGGAGGACTCAAGATTTTTTTCCTGCATGAGAATGAAATAGTTACTAGTGTTCAACAATGTCTGCTAGGAGAGGCGTACACACCTCTGCTAGGACAGTGCCATCTATTGTTGGCCATAAACTAATTTGTGGTTTATTTTTTTTAATATAAATTTATTTTCATTGGAAGCTAATTACTTTACAATATTGTGGTGGTTTTTGCCATACATTGACATGAATCCGCCACGGGTGTACATGTGTTCCCCATCCTGAACCCCCCTCCCACCTTCCTTCCAACCCATCCCTCTGGGTCATCCCGGTGCCCCAGCCCTGAGCACCCTGTCTTATGCATCGAACCTGGACTGGTGATTCATTTCACATATGATAGTATACATGTTTCAATGCCATTCTCTCAAATCATCCCACCCTCGCCCTCTCCCACAGAGTCCAAAAGTCTGTTCTATACATCTGTGTCTCTTTTGCTGTCTCGCATACAGGGTTATCGTTACCATCTTTCTAAATTCCATATATATGCGTTAGTATACTGTATTGGTGTTTTTCTTTCTGACTTACTTTACTCTGTATAATAGGCTCCAGTTTCATCCACCTCATTAGGACTGATCCAAATGCATTCTTTTTAAGAGCTGAGTAATACTCTATTGTGTACATTCAGAAAACTAAGATCATGGCATCTGGTCGCATCACTTCATGGGAAATAGATGGGGAAACAGTGGAAACAGTGGCTGAGTTTATTTTTGGGGCTCCAAAAACACTGCAGATGGTGATTGCATCCATGAAGTTAAAACACACCTACTCCTTGGAAGGAAATTTATGACCAACCTAGATAGCATATTGAAAAGCAGAGAGATTACTTTGCCAACAAAGGTCCATTTAGTCAAGGCTATGGTTTTTCCAGTGGTCATGTATGGATGTGAAAGTTGGACTATTAAGAAAGCTGAGTGCCGAAGAATTGATGCTTTTGAACTGTGGTGTTGGAGAAGTCTCTTGAGAGTCCCTTGGACTGCAAGGAGATCCAACCAGTCCATTCTAAAGGAGATCAGCCCTGGGTGTTCTTTGGAAGGACTGAGGCTAAAGCTGAAACTCCAATAGTTTGGCCACCTCATGCGAAGAGCTGACTCATTGGAAAAGATGCTGATGCTGGGAGGGATTGGGGGCAGGAGGAAAAGGGGACGACAGAGGATGAGATGGCTGGATGGCATCACCAACTCAATGGGCAAGAGTTTGGGTGAACTCCGGGAGCTGGTGATGGACAGGGAGGCCTGGCGTGCTGCAGTTCATGGGGTCACAAAGAGTTGGACATGACTGAACAACTGAACTGAACTGACTCCACTGTGTATATGTACCACAGCTTTCTTATCCATTTGTCTGCTGATAGACATCTTGGACTATCACCATTTTGAAATTCTTAATACTTTACTAAGAAGAGGACCAGATTTTCAGTTTGCTCTGGATTCTGCTTATTTTGTAGCTGGTCTTGGATTCAGTTTAAGAAGCAATCTCAAGATTCAGAGGAATTAGTAAGAACCATGACATACCAGCCCTGTTCGTCACCTGGAGACTAACAGCCGGTGGGCTGCAGCTGCTAAAAGCTGGTCGCAGTATGTTCCTGCTGAGGCTATAAGGAGTCTACTTCCTCTCTGTCCTGGGTCTTCCCCTCCCTCTGCCCCCATTCCCCGGACAACTATGTCTTGTGTTGTTGTTCTTTAGTCCCTAGGTCCTGTCTGACTCTTTTGCAACCCCGTAGACTGTAGCCTGCTAGGCTCCTCTGTCCATGGTAATTCCCAGGCAATAATACTGGAGTGGCTTGCCAATGAGTCTTGTGAGTGTATAGATGTGAGAGTTGGACCATAAAGAAGGCTGAGCATGGAAGAATTGATGCTTTTGGATTGTGGTGCTGGAGAAGACACTTGAGAGTCCCTTGGACTGAAAGGAGATCCAACCAGTCATTCCAAAAGAAAATCAATTCTTCAATATTTATTGGAAGAACTGATGCTGAAGCTGAAGCTCCAATACTTTGGCCACCTGATGCGAAGGGACAACTCACTGGAAAAAACCTTGATGCTGGAAGGACTGAAGGCAGAGGAGAAGGAGGCAGCAGAGGATGAGATGGTTAATAGCATCACTGACACATTGGACATGAATTTGAGCAAACTCTAGGAGGTAGAGGAGGACAGGGGAGCCTGGTGTGCTGCAGTCCACGGGGTCGTAAAGAGCTGGACATGACTTAGTGACTGAGCAACAGCAACAAAAAAAACGGATGGGAGGGGATTATCATATTAGTTTGTTGGGGCTCCTGTAACAAAGTACGGGCATACCTCTCTTCATCGGGCTTCACTTTATTTCTCCTTGCAGGTATTGCATTTTTTATAAATTGAAGGCTTGCAATAACCGTGTATCAAGCAAGTCTACTAGGGTCAGTTTTCCAACTTATTTTATCACTTCATATGTCTGTCATTGTTTCATAATGTTTCATTTTCCTTATTATTATAAATGTGATGGTGATCTGTGATCTTTGATGTTACTATTACAAAAAGATTATGACTCATTGAAGGCTCAGATGAAGGTTAGCATTTTTATCAATAATATTTTTAAAATTAAGTTATGTGAATTTTCTTTAGATACAATGCTATTTCAACCTTAATAGACTGCAATAGTGGAAACAGGGCTTCCCTGGCGGCTCAGCTGGTAAAGAATCTGCCTGCAATGCGGGAGATCTGGGTTCCATCCCTGGGCTGCGAAGATCCCCTGGAGGATGTCGTGGCAACCCACTCTAGTATTCTGGTCTGGAGAATCCCCATGAACACAGGAGTCTGGTCGGCTACAGTCCGTGGGGCAGCAGAGTCAGACACGACTGGGTGACTAAGCACAGCACAGACACGTAGTGGAAACATCACTTTTTTTTTTTTTCTATTTTTTTTAATATAAATTTATTTATTTTTTAAATTACAATACTGCATTTGTTTTGCCATACATTGACATGTATTAGCCGCAGGTGAACACACTCTCCCAATGCCGAAGCCCCCTCCCACCTCCCACCCCACACCATCTACCTGAATCATCCTGTGCACCAGCCCCATGCATCCTGCATCCTGCATTGAACATTGGCGCTTCGTTTCTTACAAGATAGTATATGTTTCAATGCCATTCTCCCAAACCATCCCACCCTTTCCCTCTCCCCCAGAGTCCAAAAGTCCGTTCTATACCTCTGTGAAACATCACTTTTATAAGCACTAGGAAACAAACAAATTTGGGGGACTCGCTTGGTTGCAATGGTCTAGAGCTGAACCTCAGTATCTCTGAGGTCTGCCTGTCCCACAGACTTATAAGGAAATGTATTGCCTCATAGTTCTGGAGACTGAAAGTTCAGGCTCAAGGCAGGCTTGGTTCCCTCTGAGGACTGAGAGAGAGTTTTCTCCATGCCCCTCTCCTGTTCTAACAGCCTGGGCATTCCTCGGCTTGCAGCTGGCGTTCTCCATGTTTCTCTATATTTGCATGTGTGTCTGTCTGTGTCCAAATGTCCCCTCCTCATAAGGATGCCAGTCATATTGGATCCTTATAAAAAGGTCTGGGTTGGGAAGTTCCTCTGGGGGAGGGCATGGCACTCCACTCCAGTATTCTTGCCCCGGGGAACTCCCATGGGCAGAGGAGCCTGGCGGACTACAGTCCACGGGGTCACACAGAGCCAGACACGACTGAGCGACTAACACTTTCATTGTACCACTCCACCTCACTTTAACTTAATTATCTCTGTAAAGACCCAATTTCTGAGACACTGGAGGTTGGACTTACATCTTTTTATTGGGAGGAGTGGGGGCGATTCAACCCATGATAGGTGGATCTCTGTCACACAGAATTGTTATTATTTGTATATTTGGTTCTCCTTTGAATAGGACTGGATAGGATTGAATTCAGGCTCTCATTTTTCAGTGATATTCTAAAGGAACTGTGACTTCCACACTCTTTTCCCTTAGAAGTTCACTATTCAGGGGAAGTTAAAATCAGTTCTCTCTGAGCATGTAAATATGTCATTAGGACATGGGTAGAGGACTTAGACCTCAGGTTGACCGAAGGTTCTTACGGTTTAGCCATATATGAGGCACAGCCTTCTAGACCTACAAGGGACTCTAAAGGTAACACAATACCTTTGTTTTGCTAATGAAGAAATCCATGTCCAAAAGGTTAAGTCATTTGCTACAGAGCACACAGTAATTAAGGGTGGACGTAGAATCAAAGCCATGCTATTTAACTCTGAACATGGAAACCCACTCCAGTATTCTTGCCGGGGAAATCCCATGGACAGAGGAGCATGGTGGGCTACAATTCGTGGGATTGCAAAGAGATAGACACGATTTGGCAGCTGACACATGGGAGCTTTTTGATCTATTGTATATTTATATATACAAATAACTATCTTAAAATCTTTACAATGAAGAGTTCTCAGATACACACCACTTGTATTCCCTCACTAATGTTTGCAACAAGCGCTGTAAATGCTTGAAAGTGAAAGTGAAGTCACTCAGTGGTGTTCGACTCTTTGCGACCCCATGGACTGTAGCCTACCAGGCTCCTCCATCCATGGGATTCTCCAGGCAAGAATGCTGGAGTGGGGTGCCATTACCTTCTCCAGGGGATCTTCCCCACCCAGGGATCAAATCCAGGTCTCTCGAATTGTAGGCAGACCCTTTACCATCTGAGCCACCAGGGAAGTCCTCTGTAAGTGCTTAAATGCTCACAAAAGCTGCACTGATCATGGAAATCAATCAACCAGGTTGGGTGCTAGTTCCAGGGAGCTGAAAAAAGCTGAAGAACAGGAGCCTTTTCTATGCAAGGGTGACGGGGAAGGAGCCTGTTCCCAGCCCAGCTGCTTACTGTCCTGGCATCTTTTGCTCATTTTCCAGACATCCTTTTATTTAAAGGAAATCTAAAAAGTGAAATCTAAGAAAGGAAATCTTAGCAGCAGCAGCAGTAGCAGCAGCAATCTGGATTTCATGTAGAATTTTCCAATTTAAAAAATTTTAATTTTATCATAAAAAAAAATTCATTGGAATATAGTTGCTTTAAAATGTTGTATTAGCGTCCACTGTATAGCAGAGTGAATCAGCCTTACTATGCCCCCTCTTTTTGGATCCCCTCCTGTTTGGGGCATCACAGAGCACTGAGCAGGGTTCCCTGTGCCATTCAGTTGATTCTCATTAGGTGTCTGTTTTACACGTAGTATCAATAGTGTCTATATGTCAATCCCAGTCTCTCAATTCATCCTGCCCCAGTCTTTCTCACTTAGTATCCATAAGTTTGTTATGTCCGTGTCTCTATTTCTGCTTTGCAAATAAGTTCATCTGTACCATTTTCCTAGATTCCATATATATGCATTAATAAGCGATAGTTGCTTTTCTCTTTCTGACCACTGTATGACAGTCTCCAAGTCCATCCATGTCTCTGCAAATGGCACAATTTCATTCCTTTCTATAGCCGTAAGTTGAGGGAAAACATTTAAATGTTAAGAAATACTGTATAAGCCAAATAAAATCTGTCAGAGAGCCTGGCCAGTGGGAAGCCTCTGATTCATATATTTTACTCCTTTCTTATTCATCTAATAATCCCTTTACTCCTTGGATATTGCTAGGTTTAAGAACTCATAGGCATCCTCAGAAACAAATGGAATCATCTTTGACAATACATATTCAAGGCTCTCTGCTGGATTTCCACAAGCTTTCTTTTAAGCCTTTTCATACCCGGAGTACCTATGTCATTGCAAACAGTAGCAAAGTTTGTATGATTAGTAGCCATTGGGTCTGAATTATTTGTCATTTTTGGGGGGGCTCGCCTGGAAGGCTTGAGGGGTCTTAGCTTTCCAACCAGAAATTGAACCGAGGCTCCTGGCAGATAGAGAGCAAAGTCCTAACTACTGGAGTGCAGGGGAGCCCCCTGTCATCTGCACGTGAATTTCCTGAAATGCCAGCAAGTTTTTGCGAGAAGGAAATACAGTCCTCAGTTTGGGTGGTGGTTGAAGAAGCCACCTTAAGGGGAAGGGACAAATTCGGAATTTGAGATGAACAGAGACATGCTACTGGCTATAGAATAGATAAACAACAAGGACCTTCTGTATAGCCAAGGGGGCAGTGCAGGTGCCTTGCAGTGACCTATAAAGCAAAAGTATCTGAAAAAGAGTATACATATGGCTATACGTACAACCGAATCACTTTGCCAATAACCAGAAACACTGTAAATCCACTATATTTCAATAAAAAATAAAATTAAAAAAAAAAGAATTCATCTTCCCACAGGTGAACTTCCAGTTCAGATGTTTTCTGGAAGGCCCGTCTAATATCGTCGTGACTGTACAGATGGTTTATCATATACATGGAGCTGATCCGCTTTATCTGATAGCAGAGACCATCACAACATTGGAAAGCAATTAAACTCCAGCAAAATCAAGTAAAGAGGTAAAATAGTGACCACACCCGCTTTGAACTTCATGTACTTACCTTCCTCTTAACTCTCCAGGGCAAGGTGAAATTTTTGTGTTTGTGATCTCATATTTTACTGCTGGAGATTGAGTGAAGACATCTGTTCATTCCTTTAAAGAGCAAGTCGCTCACTCCTTCCTGCAGGAAAGGCTGTCAGCTCTGTATCATTCAGCGACTCCTCGTCCCTGGGCTTTCTCCCTTGGTTTTTCTGTTAGTGCTGTTCAAGTGGTGCGGGCTGCCGGAGGGGATGTTTTCCCCTATGGAAAGAATGACTTTCAACCTTTGAAGCGCTGGATCTAAGGGGACGTTTTTTAGACAACTTAACATGGATGCGTTCCCCTTTCTCTTTTTCCCTCTTAGGCAGGCAGACACTCCGGTTGCGTTTTTCATTCTTCCCAGTGTGGAAATTGTGTGGAAGACAATAGGCTTGTTTCTAATTTGGTGTTTCCGAAAGCTTGGCAAAATAGAAATAAATCTGTATTCAAAAGTTGAAAAAGAGCATGTAAATAGCAATAACTGAAATTTGTGATTAAACAATTAACAAAAAAGAACCTTATGAAGTCATTAAAAAGTATAAAGAGGGAGGCACTTCCTGCTTGATCATTACTGGGTTTGAACTGTTATTATTTAACATTGACTGAGCACCAGGCACTTGGGAGGCAGCCTGGGAATAGCGGAATCGGAATTGGAAACAGTCGTTTCCCAGTGGTATTCTCACTGGTGTTTCTTCCCAGCCGGGAAACCTGAAAAAGTTTTAGGTAGCACTCTGTACAGATACAGAAATAAAGAAAGAGGCTCTAGACAACATGGTTTTTGGGACCAAGGTAAAAAGAGAACATCAGCTTTGGAGCAAAACAGACAGACAGACGGACAAACAAAACTGAGTTTGAATCTTGTCTACCCTCTATTTCTGGGATTGTGGGCAAATCATTTTATTTCTCTCAGCCTCAGTTTCTTCATCTATAAAACGGGAGTAATATTATATGTCTTACAAAGTTTTTGGGAGAATGGATGATGATCCAGATAAAGTCAAAGAACATCCTAAATACTTAGGAAAAGGTCGCCATCTTATGATTATTGATGCTAAGCATCTTCATTCATAACCGTCTCATTATTTTATAACATTGATTAATTCTAAGGATATTTAAATGTCATAAAGAATTTGAGAAAGAGGAATTTAAAGGGATCAGGGAAAAGTATACCAGTCAGTTAGGATTATGTTATTTCATTTGGCTTTAAGCCAAGCAAATGTTGCGCTGCCAGTTAAAAATGTACCACCTGCCTTCCCCTTCTCTTTAATATATTCTTTAAAGTAACATGGTGGAAGGTATCCAGAGAGACTCAGTGCATGCTTTTTAATTTGCAATTTTGAGCATCCAGATTCTAGAAGCAATCCTTGATTTGGACCTGTAAACAATGAAGGTACCTGAAGGCTTGCATACTCTCCCCCACATGTTTAAAGGGACACTGCTCCAGAGAAACGCAGTTACGATATATTTTTGCTTGGGATTTATCTCTGTTCATATAGAATTATATTATTTTCCCCTATGAATAGTAACAGATGCAAGGAGAAGATTACATAAAAATGGCTTAGCAGAGCTAAGGATATTTTCACTTGTGAGAGATGAAACGCGTTAGGCGAAGGCAGAGAACAGAAGCTCTCTCCCACAGCAGGGAATGTATTCTGATGGCCCCATGCAAATATGATACACTTTGGAAGGTGCTTAGTATTACAAGTATCATTTTGCAGTGTGTCCTTCTCTCAGTGTATTTGCTATTTTAATACACAAGATTAGCACTAGAGGCGGAGAGTGTTATGGATAAGAAATTATATAAACATGGAGGATGTAGCGGCAGTGGTCAGGACGAAACCGAGGGCAGGCTCTCTCGGTGCCCACAGATGGCTGGCCTGCCCCACTCCAGTCAAAGGAAGACAGCGGCACAGTGCGGAGTTCATCAGGCAGGAATGGTCCATGTGGCCACTTCTCACAGGTAAATTGGATTTTTAGAAGAATTAAAAATGTCCAGTACAGTGTTTGGAGCATCTGTGCATGTGTGCTAATCACTGAGTTGTCTCTGACTCTTTGCCCCCCAGGCTCCTCTGTCCATGAGCTTTTCCAGGCAAGGATACTGGAGTGGGTTGCCATGCCATCTTCCAGGGGATCTTCCCAACTCAGGGATCGAACCTGACTCTCCTGCACCTCCTGAATTCTTTACTACTGTGCCACCCAGGAAGCCCCTTTGGAACACAGTAGACACCCAATACTGGGAAGTTATTATTTTTTGGCCTCTTTTCTTTCAGGAACTATGATATTATTGCTGGCAGGTGGAATATTGGAAACTATTGATTGAGCTCCTGTTATGCAGCATGAATCATCTAATGAAAAATCCTTTTTGCTTGCATCACAGCACTTACGTTTTTTGTTGCTGTTGTGCCTGGGAATTCACCTTCCCTGAATTCCTGTGGCAGGCTTCTCTGAGGCTGGCCCCACTAAGGTTTTCAGATTTCTCCTGTGGCCTTCATCATTCTCCTCCTAGGGACATAAGTCTAGATGGACCAGGTTGTATGTGTAGAGTTGCTAAGTTGTGTCTGACTCTTCACGACCCATGGACTGTAGCCTGCCATGCTCCTCTGTCCATGGGATTTCCCAGGCAAGAATACTGGATTACTGTTTCCTTCTCCAGGGGATCTTCCCAACCCAGGTCAAGTTGTCTCAATAAAAATTATTATTATTATTATTGAGGGGGCCCATCATGCATCTTTGGGGATTTAGTTCCACCACTAGGGATTTCAGCAGTGGAAGCACGGAGTCCTAAACTCTGGACCCCCAGGGAACTCCACACGAGAGCCTACTGCATAGCGCAGGCAGCTCTGCTCAGTGTTGCACAGCAGCCTAAGTGGGAAAGCATTTGGAAAAGACTAGATCCCTGTGCTTTACTGACTATGCCAAAGCCTTTGACTGTGTGGATCACAATAAACTTTGGAAAATTCTGAAAGAGATGGGAATACCAGACCACCTGACCTGCCTCTTGAGAAATCTGTATGCAAGTCAGGAAGCAACAGTTAGAACTGGACATGGAACAACAGACTGGTTCCAAATAGGAAAAGGAGTACGTCAAGAGTGTATATTGTCATCCTGCTTATTTAACTTCTATGCAGAGTACATCATGAGAAACGCTGGGCTGGAAGAAACAGAAGCTGGAATCAAGATTGCCGGGAGAAATATCAATAACCTCAGATATGCAGATGACACCACCCTTATGGCAGAAAGTGAAGAGGAGCTAAAGGGCCTCTTGATGAAGGTGAAAGAGGAGAGTGAAAAAAGTTGGCTTAAGGCTCAACATTCAGAAAGCAAAGATCATGGCATCTGGTCCCATCACTTCATGGGAAATAGATGGGGAAACAGTGGAAACAGTGTCAGACTTTATTTCTTTGGGCTCCAAAACCACTGCAGATGGTGACTGCAGCCATGAAATTAAAAGACGCTTACTCCTTGGAAGAAAAGTTATGACCAACCTAGATAGCATGTTCAAAAGCAGAGACATTACTTTGCCGACTAAGGTCCATCTAGTCAAGGCTATGGTTTTGCCTGTGGTCATGTATGGATGTGAGAGTTGGACTGTGAAGAAGGCTGAGTGCCGAAGAATTGATGCTTTTGAACTGTGGTGTTGGAGAAGACTCTTGAGAGTCCCTTGGACTGCAAGGACATCCAACCAGTCCATTCTAAAGGAGATCAGCCCTGGGATTTCTTTGGAAGGAATGATGCTGAAGCTGAAACTCCGGTACTTTGGCCACCTCATGAGAAGAGCTGACTCATTGGAAAAGACTCTGACACTGGGAGGGATTAGGGGCAGGAGGAGAAGGGGATGACCGAGGACGAGATGGCTAGATGGCATCACTGACTCAATGGACGTGAGTCTGAGTGAACTCCGAGAGATGGTGATGAACAGGGAGGCCTGGCATGCTACGATTCATGGGGTCGCAAAGAGTCGGACACAACTGAGCGACTGAACTGAACTGAACAGACACCTGTGCATGTGTGACTGAATTGCTTTGCTGTGCATCTGAAACTAACACAGCCTCATTAACCAACTGTACCCGCATACAAAACAGAGAGTTAAAAAAACAGAACAAGCAGCCAAACCAAGCAGAAGAAGACAAGATCCTATCTCAGAACTCAACCTGAGCGACGCGAGAGGCCCCGAAGGGCTGCGGAGCTGAAACATTTCCATGGACTTCGCAAGTTCTTTCCCCGACAGCTCTTTCTTTCTACTCCCTTTTGGGTAACACTTGATCTCCTGGTGTTCTTAAATTTAGATCGACAGATAGTAGGGTGTGGCCCAGGCAATCTGCATTGGTATCAAGCTTCCAGGTGGTGCAGAGGCTGCTGGCTCCAAGGCCACACTTGGGAGAGATGAAATCAGGAGACCGTCTTATGAGGGTCTCTGTCAGTCATGACTTCTTAAGATTGCACAGCTCAGTAAATCATCAGTGGTTTTGGCAGATATTGAACCCATGTTATTTGCAGCATGAACTATAACTTAGTCGTTTACAATTATAGACGTAGACGTAAAACCGGAAAGTCTTTTTGAGTAGGTGAAAGCTTTCAGTTACTCTTTGCTTTGCTGGCTTTCCTTAATCGTGGTCTAAAGTAGAAGCTTAAGAGGATGACAGCAAAAATCAAACTTTATAACTCAGTTGTCAGTTGTTACAAATAGATTTTTTATCCCAGAGTTATGAACCATATTGTTCATTGACAACTGGGCTTGTTTTAATTCTCTTCCTTGGCTAAGCAGTAAGTTTCAAGAGTGAGCACAAATTTTGATTTTGAAGGCTGAAGAATCATAGGTCTGATGAAGAACTAGAAGGCCTTTATACCCAAAGGACACTTGAACCTTTCTGGGGAGACTTGTAAAGGAGTATATTATTGTGGGATGGATAATGGTGGTTTTCTTCTACACTTAGCAATTTCATAGCAGTGACGCAGCTGAGTATTATGGAAAACCACCCAAATGCTTGGCAGAAGTAGAATACCAGTGGTTCATTTCTAATTAAACTTGTTTATTTTATTTATTTTTTCTTGGTGTGTCTGTGGCCTTATTTCAGGTTTGAGTCCATTCTTTGATACGAAGACTTCCTGCAGGTGAGATACAGTCTGAAAAGAAAGGCTGTTTTTAATGTCTGGACTCATTTTTTCCCTGACTCTTTTCTTTCCTTCTTTTCATCCATCCCCTCATATCAGGCACCTATTGCTCTATTTTCTCTCCCTCTTGTCTTTTATGCATGATTCTTAGGGAAAAATCTAATACCAGCTATTGGAAGTATAACTGTAAATCCACATGCTTTTCCAAAGCATATTTACACTTTAAAATCTCACCTTTATAGGAACTGAAAAGTGATGTCCCCAGTATTTGAAAATTAGCAGTGATGAGCTGATGGCACCCGAGGAAGGTCACAGAGCTTCCGGTCGGAGCACAGAGTGGCAGCTGGGTAGGGCTTTATTTGAATACGTACAGAGCATCCAGCTCCCTCTGGAGTTCTTTGCTGCTGCTGCTGCTGCTGCTGAGTCGCTTCAGTAGTGTCTGACTCTGTGTGACCCCATAGACAGCAGCCCACCAGGCTCCCCTGTCCCTGGGATTCTCCAGGCAAGAACACTGGAGTTCTTTGGGACTCAACTAAATTTGCAATTGGTCCACAACTGATCCATACCCTGTGCTTTACGTGCCAAGGACTCTTCTCCCCTCTCCTCTCCCCCCGAAAGACTCTCAGCTGAGAGAGGTCTCAGATCTCAAAGTGGAGAGTCCGACCACTCCGCGTCTTGCAGACCTGCCTTCTAACTGTCACGTTCTCTCACTGCACCCTTTGCTCAGGTGCTTTGTCAGAGGATGATTGCAGGAGCAGGAACAAGGTGAACAGAGAAAGCCAAAGAGGCGGCAGCTTTCCGCTCAATCATTCACTCTGTCAACAAACACTTAGAGAAGACCTAGAACTGGATAGTGTGGGGTCTATAGAGAAGCTTTTCCCCTTTGGGGGGGAGTTAATGTTTGATTCATCTTAACAGAATAAAGCTTTCGTGAAAAATAGTTTTTTAGAAACCTAAGCCTCATTTGGACAAATATATGGGTGCCACAGTGTACAGCACCGCAGGGACTTGGTGTAGCCCTCTGTGGATGGTTCCCACTGGGCTTGCATAGGGCTCACCTGGCCAGCCTTCAGAGGCACCCCTGTGATGCTTTAGGGCCCATCAAACAGAATGCCTCGTTGTCTCTAAAATACTCCTCAAAATATTCTTTCTCCTTTGTTTATATAATAACCACATTCTTTTTCGATAATCACTAAAAAAATTGCAAATTGATCCAAATGCTCTAAAATGTTTTCTCTTTAAAGTTCATTTTTCATGGAAGAAGCCTTCAGAGTGGGAGAAAATAATAGCACATGAAGCAACTGACAAAGAATTAATCTCAAAAATATACACGCAACTCCTGCAGCTTAATTCCAGAAAAATAAATGACCCAATCAAAAAATGGGCCAAAGGACTAAACAAACATTTCTCCAAAGAAGACATACGGATGGCTAACAAACACATGAGAAGATGCTCAGCATCACTCATTATCAGAGAAATGCAAATCAAAACCACAACGAGGTACCATCTCACACTAGTCAGAATGGCTGCGATCCAAAAGTCTACAAGCAATAAATGCTGGAGAGGGTGTGGAGAAAAGGGAACCCTCTTACACTGCTGGTGGGAATGCAAACTAGTACAGCTACTATGGAGAACAGTGTGGAGATTCCTTAAAAAGCTGGAAATAGAACTGCCTTATGACCCAGCAATCCCACTGCTGGACATACACACAGAGGAAACCAGAATTGAAAGAGACACGTGTACTCCAATGTTCATCGCAGCACTGTTTATAATAGCCAGGACATGGAAGCAACCTAGATGTCCATCAGCAGATGAATGGATAAGAAAGCTGTGGTACATATACACAATGGAGTATTACTCAGCCATTAAAAAGAATACATTTGAATCAGTTCTAATGAGGTGGATGAAACTGGAGCCGATTATACAGAGTGAAGTAAGCCAGAAAGAGAAACACCAATACAGTATATTAGCACATATATATGGAATTATGAAAGAAGGTAATGATGACCCTGTATGCGAGACAGCAGAAGAGACACAGATAAAAAGAACAGACTTTTGGACTCTGTGGGAGAAAGCAAGGGTGGGATGATTTGAGAGAATAGCATTGAAACATGTATAATATCATATGTGAAATAGATTGCCAGTCCAGGTTTGATGTGAGGCAGGGTGCTCAGGGCTGTTGCACTGGGATGACCCAGAGGGATGGTTCGGGGAGGGAGGTAGGAGGGGGGTTCAGGATGGGGAACACATGTACACCCGTGGCGGATTCATGTCAATGTATGGCAAAACCACTACACTATTGTAAAGTAATTTGCCTCCAATTAAAATAAATTAATTTTTTAAAAGTACACTTTTCATGGATTTTTTGCTTCATATGGGGGGAAAAGTGAAACAAGGAAGAGAGGCTTTTGGAGTAATTTCTAGCAAGTCTAGATTCTGCTTATTTATAGATGTCAGGGCTATTGAAAGATAGGTCTTAACTTCCTTCCTGATTGGATGGAAACTGTTCAGCTCTCCCTTCCAGATAACAATTGCTCTCTAGAGTCAAATGTTTGGCTTCTCTTTACACAAAGTAGAACTTTTTTTTTTTAAACACAAATTTGAGCTAATAAGGCAAAAGGCTGAGTAAAGTCTATTCAGTCACAGAAAACCCAAATTATCGATGCCTTTCTATTGTGCTTTTTTTTTTTCCCTTTAAACAAAACAACCACCAACTAAAGTGGGCTCTTCCACGTGGGCCAGTACAGACACACAGCCTTCAAACGGTTTCACGTGTAATTAGTGATATGAATGCAGCCATCACATTCTGAGATGTGTGTATATCTATCCAAGCAGAGGGGAAATTGTGTAATTAATTTTGAGGCTGTTATGATGTTTCAATTGATTTGGATCAGAAAAAAGAGAACAATTAAGAAGAATCAGAAAACAATATCCTGTTTAGTATTCTAAAGGGAAGAGAAAAATTAAATAGGAGTTTAATTGAAAAATACTGATCTATACGAGGGAAACAGACAGTTATGTAAGAAGGGACCCTGACTTGTTATAGGGGCGCTGCTACTGGGCCAGCATCTTGGTCAGAAAAATCTAGATTCTCATGACCACAGTCTTCTAGAGGGTCAAAAGAGGGTCAAAAGGTCAGAAGCCAAAATACTGAAAATGTTTCAGGTGCCCACTTAACCCCAAACTTTCTTCTAAATGGCACCCTTCTGGAATTATTCTAGTGGAAAATGATTACTCCATATTAATTCTTAATACAAAGTATAAAATACTGTCATTTAGTCATTCTGAGCCTTTTATGGGTCATTTTACCTTCTTCGCATAGTCCTTTACCTATAGGCATACACATGGCTGTTTTCACAGCCTCAGTCTTTCTGAAAATGTCATTAGTAACTTATTTATGTCACACACACAAAAATATTGATACGTTTTCAGGCTAATGATACAGAATAAAATTCTTTAAAAAAAATCAATGCATTAAAAAATTTCAAAACAGGCTTGCAAAATAATAGCTAAAATCATATTGTGGAAAAATTGTGTTTTATACATATATATTTATAAATTATTAATTATTTATTAAGTGTCTACTATTTATATAATCTTATTTCCTACTGCCGCTTCTTAATTCTTGCTAGGAAAAAAAAAATGCAAGGATTCCCTTGTGTCTACTGTACTTGTGAACACAAATTTTCAGGAAAACAAACTGAGGCCTTAGAGCCCCCAAACCCATGTCTTTTGGAATTCTAATTAAATAATCATGATAGGCAGGAAAATATATATTATATCAACCATAAGTTCTACTCCTTAAGAATCTGATTTAAAAACAGTGGCATGCCTATGAATTGTGGCTGTTTTTTATCCAAAAAGGGACTAAAATTGTAAGTTTTGTTCAAATTGCATAATTCATTTTCTTCTGGTAAGTGTAATGGCATGTCCTCAGATCTCCTCATGAGCCAGTTTGCTAGAATGATGCTTCGCTGATCATCTAAGAAAGCAAGGGTCAAAAGGAAAGAAATGGACAAAGGCTATCTATTACAAAGACAACCATTTTCAGCTTTCAGTTAGATGCATGCATGACCAGGAGGTAGAATTCTTGTTTCCTGGGAGTTGAGCATCTTGGTTTTATTGAGTTTAAAATGTTTACTATGTCGGGAGAGAGCATTTGAGGCAGGCCAGGTGAGACGAGGGATCTTTCCTGCCTTCAAATCAGGTGTGCTGGTTTCAGTCGCCCAGGGTAAAATGGTAAGGCCCTGTTAATGGTTGCTCTAGAAAACAGCCTGCTAGAAAATATAACATTCTACCTATTCCATTGCCCCATTCTAACATCATTAGATAAGTGACCCAGTCTTGTTCACCCCATTTAAAAATATGCATAAACTGTAAGCTAATTGAGAAGCCGCCTCGCAGTGAATCTTTCTCGGCTCCTTTGCTACTCTCTTTCCCTGTCTGGCCGAAAGGAAGTCAGCCGGGACTAGTGTGGGGTGTTTTGTGGGGTGTGGGGGGCCGGGCGGGTGGG
>SJYG01000589.1:389607-459520 GCA_006410535.1 Litocranius walleri | reverse complement strand
CACCTCTAACCAGCTCTTTGAAGGCAGAGTGAAAGGAACCCCTTTAGCAAGCAGAAGCCGCTGAGTGCGGACGAGCAGGATTGGATGGAGGTGCTTGGAAACGCTTGAACTGCCGTGTGTCTTTGTTCCATCCACTCTCCAACCTCCTTTTTTTCTTTCTCGGAACTGCACTCTCTGCACCTCTGCCCAGCTCCTTGCTTCGCTCTGAGTTGCACAGAAAGATGGTCCTGACATTCTTCCTCAGCAGGCTGCCGCTTATCGCGTCCTCATAGGAAACGGACCCCTCTTGGACCCTTTCTTCTCCTAAGTAGCTCTTCTGAGGACGATGCTTGCATTTCAACTCAAAATAACAACAGCGAGTCAGGGTGCTACGGAACCTAAATTGCAATCATTTCAAAAAAGAGGACCGTTTTTGAAGCTTAGGTTTCACCTGATTACATTAAGAAAGAGCCTCGAGGTGTAAGATGCTGGGAAACACTGCTCCCCCTTCCAAATCACCTCTTGCGTTCCTACCCCTTGATGAATAGCCACTGAGTGTGCTGCAGAAGCCTTCTTACCTGGTTGCGGAGGTCTCTGTCTCCTTGGCAACTAAACTTTTCAGAGATTACAGGCAAAATGTTTCCTTCAGTCTTGGAGCTGTTTTAATGCTTTCAAATGTCAGAAGGAAAGATTCTACAGTCCCACGGGTGCAGGTGTGCGTGGGGCAAGACAATATTGTAAACTGTGCTTAGTCAATTCTTCACTAGGTGGTGACCTGCAAAAGGTGTGCAAATTATACACATGAAAGCTAACGTAAATAAATTGTGAGAGAGTTTGGAATTGGAGCAGAGAGAGGCTCCCTATTTGACCGACCCCAAAGCACTGGGCCTGGGCATGCTGCTTCCTGGGGCCCATCTATTTCCAAGGCAATAGAAATTTGCTTTTACGACTGCTGGGCTACAAATGGCAAAAGGAGTTGGGTCACAAAACACCCCAGAATGACTTGCATTTTGAGGGCAAAAAAGTGCAGCTTTCATATTTTCCCTACTACTTAGTAGATGTTTCTCATGAGCCCCCACCTACCAAATTTCATTTTTTGGGGGGGAGGTATCTTGAATGAATTCCTAAATTTGGACATGATTGCTAAGCAACGTGGTCCAGTGGTGATGATGCTTTTTTCAAATTCTTCTCCAGACCTCAGACCCCAAACCTTTTCCCCCTCAACAGAAACTGCCCGTTCTGGGAGAGGGGGTTCCCTTCTCAAGCTGGGAGGAAATAGATTCCTGGATCTTTGTTTGCTCATCCGTGCTTGCTCCGGGATGATGCCTCTGAGGTGTGGCGGGTCCATTCTGGGGGTATCTACTGCTGAAGGCTGCCTCTGGTGGTCTTGGGGCCTTCTGTCGCACAGAGGTCCCCTCTTGCTGACTTGGTTGGATGTGGGCATCCTTGTTGCAATGGCTCCTCCTGAGGGACAGGAACAGTTTCCCCATTTCAGGGTCAGACCTGCCTGGTGGACCTCACCTGCGCGTGCCTGGCCACTTATCTCTTACCATGGTGACTAAGCCAGGCCCTCAGCTGCTTAGTGCATCCACTGAAAATGAGCTTTTAATGCCATTATTGTTTTTTAGTCTTAGACCAGCTTCCATGCAAGCAGGCCCATATCTGTCACCTTAACTCCGAAGTCCCCTTCAGATACAAGCTGTCTTACTCATGATTCATAACACCCGAGTACTATGACTGATCCTTATGAGGCCGTTAGCACTTTGCTGCTGAATTACTGAATGACTTCTCTGAGTTCTTAAAAAATATAGAAGTCTTTAGCCCAATTGCATTTATCCTCAAATATTCTTCACATATTCTCTCCAATTTATTCTTATTTAAGAAAGGAGTTGATAAGTAGCAAGCCATTTAGGTCAATTTGTCACAGAAAAAAATTCAAAGGACTGAAAGTATTCTAGAAGTGACTTGTTAAGACACACCAGTGAGATTCTCTATTACCTTGCCAGGAAAACAGCCCATCATCAATATAGGTAATTGCTAAAGCACATTGATAGGAAAAGCATCTTAATTAAAGATTCTATTGGAGACATATGTGAGGCAAACCAATTTTTAGGCCACAGGGCAATAATAACCTTCCTATCTAATACGTTTCTTATTTTATGAGCATTCATTGCCTGGAGCAGGACTGTCCAACTGGACAAAGCATGGGGAAAAAGAGCCTTAATGGCCCTTTCTCTGTGCTTGATGCAGTCTTGGAGTGGGAGTGTGGCTGCAGAGAGGGGTGTTAAATCAACATGGAACTTGACTTCTGGGGCATCATAGACAAGAGCAGCCCTGACTGGGTCCACGGGGGAAGGTGCGGTGGCTGTCAATCTGTTTGCATCAAGGTGTCAATGCCGACTCAGATTCCCCTTGTTACTCAAACTTCTCGTCAGATGAGTCAGTTCTTTCTCAGTTACTGAATCCTGCAAGAAAGTGGAAAGTACTGAATGGATGAAGAAACTGTGGTCTACGTAAATAATGGAACATTGTTCAGCCATAGAAAAGAAGGCAATCCTGCCTTTTACAACAGCATGGGTGGAACTGGATATTATACTCAGTGAAATAAGCCAGACAGAGAAACACTGTCTGCTCTCACCTACATGCAGAGTCTTAAAAAGCCGAATTTGTGAAATAGGGAGTGGAATGGTGGTTGCCGGGGACAGCGGGTGGGGTGAGCATGGAGACGTTAGTCAAAGTGCACGAGCTCCTAGCCGCGGGCTAACTGCGTGCTGGGGGTCTAATGCGCAGCTTGCTGCTGTGGGTAGCAACGCTGCGCTGTGTACCTGGGGCCTCTCTGGGGGCTCAGCCACCTGCCAACGCGGGTGACGCAGGTTCGATCCCTGGGTCGGGAAGATCTCCTGGAGAAGGAAATGACAACCCAGTCCAGTATTCTTGCCTGGGAAATCCCACGGACAGAGAAGCCTGGAAGCCTACAGTCCAGGGGGTCACAAAAGAGCTGGACACCACTTAGTGAGTAAACACCGGCAACACATTGTGCACCTGAAAGCAAGAGAGTGGACGCTGTAGAGCCTGTTGCTGGAGCGCCGCTGCCTCACAAGGCTGTGCTAGTTTCTACTGCTCAGCAGAGTGATTCAGCTATGTGTACGCACAGGCCCCCTCCTTTTTGGATTTCCTTCCCCTTTGGGTTGCCACAGAGCACTGAGTGGAATTTCCGGTGCTATCTGGAGGTTCTCACTGGTTATCTACATACTATCAGTACTGTACATGCATGAGTTCCAGCCCCCCGTTCATCCTCCCCTCTTTCTCCATGCTCCCCGTTCATCCTCCCCTCTTTCTCCATGCTCCCCGTTCATCCTCCCCTCTTTCCCCGTGCTCTCCATTTGATTCTTCTCTTCATCTATGTCTCTGCTTCTGTTTTGTAAATGAGATCATCTATACCAATGTTTTTCAGATTCCCCTTAAATGCATGGGTACGTGATATCTGTTTTTCTCATTCTGACTTACGTCACTTGTATGACAGACTCTAAGTCCACCCTTGTCTCTACAAAGAACCCAGGTTCCTTCCTTTTTATGGTTGAGTAATAGTCTATATTACTTTCAATATGTGAACCGTGAACTCCCAGATGTTCAAGCTGGTTTTAGAAAAGGCAGAGGAACCAGAGATCATATTTCCAACATCCACTGGATCATCAAAAAAGCAAGAGAGTTCCAGAAAAACATCTATTTCTGCTTTCTTGACTATGCTAAAGCCTTTGTGTGGATCACAATAAACTGTGGAAAATTCTGAAAGAGATGGGAATACCAGACCTGCCTCTTAAGAAACCTGTATGCAGGTCAGGAAGCAGCAGTTGGAACTGGGTTCCAAATAGGAAAAGGAGTATGTCAAAGCTGTATACTGTCACCCTGCTTATTTAAGTTCTATGCAGAGTGCATCATGAGAAACGCTGGGCTGAAAGAAACACAAGCTGGAATCAAGATTGCCAGGAGAAATATCAATAACCTCAGATATGCAGATGACACCACCCTTATGGCAGAAAGTGAAGAGGAACTAAAAAGCCTCTTGATGAAAGTGAAAGAGGAGAGTGAAAAGTTGGCTTAAAGCTCAACATTCAGAAAAGTAAGATCATGGCATCAGATCCCATCACTTCATGGGAAATAGATGGGGAAACAGTGGAAACAGTGTCAGACTTTATTTTTGGGGGCTCCAAAATCACTGCAGATGGTGACTGCAGTCATGAAATTAAAAGATGCTTACTCCTTGGAAAGTTATGACAAACCTAGACAGCATATTAAAAAGTAGAGACATTATTTTGTCAACAAAGGTCCATCTAGTCAAGGCTATGGTTTTTCCAGTGCTCATGTATGGATGTGAGAGTTGGACTATAAAGAAAGCTGAGCACCAAAGAATTAATGCTTTTGAACTGTGGTGTTGGAGAAGACTCTTGAGAGTCCCTTGGACTGCAAAGAGATCCAACCAGTCCATCCTAAAGGAGATCAGTCCTGGGTGTTCATTGGAAGGACTGATGTTGAAGCTGAAACTCCAATACTTTGGGTACCTCATGCAAAGAGCTGACTCATTTGAAAAGACTCTGATGCTGGGAAAGATTGAGGGCAGGAGGAGAAGGGGACGACAGAGGATGAGATGGATGGATGGCATCATCAACTCAATGGTCTCAGATATGCAGATGACACCACCCTTATGGCAGAAAGTGAAGAGGAACTAAAAAGCCTCTTGATGAAAGTGAAAGAGGAGAGTGAAAAGTTGGCTTAAAGCTCAACATTCAGAAAAGTAAGATCATGGCATCAGATCCCATCACTTCATGGGAAATAGATGGGGAAACAGTGGAAACAGTGTCAGACTTTATTTTTGGGGGCTCCAAAATCACTGCAGATGGTGACTGCAGTCATGAAATTAAAAGATGCTTACTCCTTGGAAAGTTATGACAAACCTAGACAGCATATTAAAAAGTAGAGACATTATTTTGTCAACAAAGGTCCATCTAGTCAAGGCTATGGTTTTTCCAGTGCTCATGTATGGATGTGAGAGTTGGACTATAAAGAAAGCTGAGCACCAAAGAATTAATGCTTTTGAACTGTGGTGTTGGAGAAGACTCTTGAGAGTCCCTTGGACTGCAAAGAGATCCAACCAGTCCATCCTAAAGGAGATCAGTCCTGGGTGTTCATTGGAAGGACTGATGTTGAAGCTGAAACTCCAATACTTTGGGTACCTCATGCAAAGAGCTGACTCATTTGAAAAGACTCTGATGCTGGGAAAGATTGAGGGCAGGAGGAGAAGGGGACGACAGAGGATGAGATGGATGGATGGCATCATCAACTCAATGGACATGGGTTTGTGTGGACTCCGGGAGTTGGTGATGGACAGGGAGGCCTGGTGTGCTGTGGTTCATGGGGTCGCAAAGAGTTGGACACGACTGAGCGACTGAACTGAACTAAATATTCCATTGCATGTATTTATCCCATCTTCTTTATCCTTTGCTTTGTGGATGGACATTTAGGTCGCTTTTATGTCCTGGCTAATTTAAATAGTGCTGCAACAAACATTGAGGTGCATGTGTCTTTTTGAATTATGGTTACCACACACACACACAAATTAGTAATTATGTGAGAGAATGAGGCTGTTTACTAACCTTATTGTAGTAATCATTTTGCAATATATAGGTGGATCAAAATCACCACAATGTACACCTTACACATATATGTTATATGTCAATAAAATCTCAATACAGCTGGAAATAAAACTTATATGAGTTGAGGAAAAAAAGTGAAGAGTAAAACTTTAAATAAGATAAAAAAGACAGAGAAAGTTGAAATTGCCATTAGAAGTCATAACATTCAAATCCTGAACAATGTACAACTTCTTTCTACTTGCAACAAAAGATGAAATCTTAAAATAAAAATGGCTGGGTATAAAATGCTCTTAATTTTGGTTCAAATCAATTGGTCTGTGAATTAAGATTTTTGATTCTTTATGGAGTTTATATCTTTGAGGTGGAGCAAAAAGACAATTCAAAACTGTAATTGATTGTACAAAATAGCTGCTGGATGTTCAATAAATAGTTCTAACTCTTAATTCAGTGTATTCTTAGGGGTTTCCAGGGGTCTGGACAGTAGCTACTGTGTGGTTTATCTTTTTAAACTGGTTATTGATAGATTAAAAAAGTTCTCATCTGCACTACTGATTGTACTATATCATAACATTGCACAGAACACATGTTGCTGCTAAATGATCTGATAAACCATGGACTTACGCTGATAGATGTGCACCTGTTGCTTGAGCTTTTCTCCAACAGCACTGGAGTCATCCCTTGGGGCATCTTATTAAGAAATATCTTTAGCAAAGCAGTCCAAGCTGTCCATTGTGTGACATGTGTTTGTCAGAGTTGACACAGATTGTTTCCAACCACTTGCTTTTCTTAATGCAGAATTACTCATTAATAGCACATTTTTCCTTTACTTATGTGAATGATTTTTTCTATTTTTATTTTTCAAACTTATTTTATGAACACTTATTAATGAATGTTCCCAGTTATGAACACGAAAGAGCCTCCTGTTGAGTTCTGTTGACCATCATTACCTGGTTTTTCTCGCAGGGTTCTTTCTCGTTTGGCTGTATTTTTCCCATGTTTTGGGTCACCTTTACTGATATCTGGAGTAATCTTTACTTTTTTGCTAGCCTGCTCTGGCTCAGCTGCCCCAGGGGCAGGACTCAGTGACAATCTGAGGTTAGCAGGTTAATAGCTGCGCTTTTCCATGAGAGGCATGGTATTGGGTCCAAGACTTGAAGACTTGGGAGGACAGAAGCCAGCAGCACAGGTAACCGATGCAAGTGGCCTTCCGAACAGAGCCTTGCTGAGGCCCCGCCGTCACAGGAGAGCTTGAGGCGGAGGCTCTGACCACGCCACAGCCTCCCCAAGGAGGGACTCGGGACCCTGTCTTCCCTGACAGGCGCCGGCAGTGATTCCTCTGGTGTTAGTTCGTCAGGAGACAGTATTTGTGGAGACCTTTAACACTATCCATCATGAAATATCCTGATGTCAAATTCCTTTTGACTTTTTCTGATAACCCTTTAATTATTTACTAGACTTAGAGATGTTCTGGGCCCTGGAAGGGTAGGGGGAAGAAAGCTGACATCTGAAGAAGTGAGTAATTTATAATGGAACTAAAATATTCATAAAATGACAACTCAGATACTTCAATTAACACCATCCATTCTATTTCTGTTCCAGATAGTAAATTTAAACTTCTGAATAATGTTTGTTTTACAGTAGGCGATGATGCATTTCTGAACTGAGCAGGCACGCTGGATGTCACAACCTTTGAACAAATTTGATCTCTTTAGCTCTGGGATAGAAAATGGATTCTCTCAATATACCTTTACTATAAATAGTAGACATGGGCACTCTGTTTAGTGAACTCACTTTCTGAGCCAAGGATTCTTCAGCATTCTCAAGAAGACTGGTCATTTATTAAACTTGGTTACCTGATGACATTTGCACTGGTTTGTTATACAGGGAGGGCTCGGGTACACAGAATTGGATAAATCAAAATCCTTAGTTCATTATACATTCTTATAATTGGTCTTTGTATGGCTCAGTTTGATTTAGTTATGCAGTGGGTTAATTAATTATTTAAAATATGTAAACAGTGCTTGCAGAAGCTTCAAACAAAACAAAGCAGAATCTTGATAATAACCTGCATCTAACTATATACCCTCCCCATGAACTTGTCCTCTATCTTTTCCCAATTGGAGGGGAAACTAGGAGTCAGAATAGATAAGTGACTTGCCCAAGGTCACAGACTGGGCAGAGATGGGTTCCAAATACAGCTCTGAAGCTCCTAACCATTACCTCTTAGAAAAATGTCAGTGTGTCAGTGATGTTTTAAGCAAAAAAAAAAAAAAGGATAGGAATGGAAAGAATGAAGCAAGACGGCTCCGTGGAAGAGATGACACTTTATCTCAATGTCAGCAGGTGAATTATTTATTACACAACAGCTAAGAAATGAAAAACACTGAGGAATATTCTGTAAGTGATATGTACTTTTTGCAGACCTGTGGCATTAGCTACCTGTCAAGGCAATACATACATATAATACGCAAGCTCCCCACATACAACCCTTCAAGTTGCAAACTTCAAAGATGCGAACACATGTGTGTTCACACATCCAGTCACGTCGGTTAGTTCACGTCTGGCGCACATTGTCCCATGCGTGTGTCTTCTCCAGTGGTTGTGCTTTTGTGTACTTTACAGTACTGTATACAATACAATGGCACAGTATCTTTATTTCAAGCCTAGGAGGTCCAGAAGCACGTGTAAAAGCAGCAGTGATGTAGCTCATCCTACTCTTCAAGTTACTAGACTATAAGATTTTTAATGTTTTCTTTATTTTGTGCACGCTTTTTATGTATGACTAGCATGAAAAGTATTAGAAACCAATTGCAGTACAGTACTATATAGCTGATGGTGCTAGTTAGGTGCCTAGGCTAGCTTTGTTGGATTTAAAACAAATTGGACTTACAAACTTGCTCTTGGAGCAGAACTCTTTGTATGTAGGGGACTTACTACATAGGAAAAGGGAATAATGTACGACCCTGAACACTTGTGAAGCCATAGGTAGATACATTGTTTCCACTCACTGAGCATGCTTAGATAATTACTCTAACATGCTTCATTGGTGCAGGCTACACTTTCCATCATTATGTGCCACATGTGATTTAAAAAATTATCGCCGCATGTGCCCTTTTACATATCTCTCCAAGCAACACCACCTCCCTCAACATAATCACCTTGGAACATTCGGCATTTGCTCCAACGATGACTGCCAACTTCTTGAAATGTTTTTGGAGCTTCTTTAATTGGATTTTCACTTGCTACCATCTTGAGAGATGTCTAATAAAACCAATATCATTATTTGAACGTTCCATCTCCCCACACTGTTCCACCCAGACTAGCATCTTTCATTATTATGTCAGTTAGGATTCTGAACTGCAAGCAACAGAAACTGACTCTTATTGACGTAAGTAGGAAAGAAGGTTCTTGGGGGAAAATTGAGTGGCTCGTAGACTTTTGGAGAATATTGGAGAACTGAGTTTTGTAGGTGGGCAGATAGTAAGGGCCTTCGTGCAGGCTGCTGCTGCTGCTGCTGAGCCTCTTCAGTCATGTCTGCTCTGTGCGGCCCCACAGACGGCAGCCCCCCAGGCTCCCCCGTCCCTGGGATCCTCCAGGCAAGAACACTGGAGCGGGGTGCCATGTCCTTCTCCAATGCATGAAAGTGAAAAGTGAAAGTGAAGTTGCTCAGTCGGGCCCGACTCTTAGCGACCCCATGGACTGCAGCCCACCAGGCTCCTCCGCCCATGGGATTTTCCAGGCAAGAGTACTGGAGTGGGGTGCCAGTGCCTTCTCTGGCAGTCAGCAGCACAGCCTAGATAGCTCCTGTGGCCCAGTGCCACGAACGCGTCACTGAGCCTGGGCTGCCACACCGCCAACAGGGAAGCTGCCTGCTGCCGCAGCTCCCAGGCCAGAAATAATTCTCCCATTTCTCCCTTAAGAAGCCAGCTCCAGACTCAGAATCCTTGTATGGCCCCTCTGATGTATTTAAATTTCATCACGATGCTCTGATCTTCAGAATAGCTGAGAAAAATAGTGTCCAGCTTTTTCACCTTTTTTTAGTGTTCCTAGAGTTCCTGGTAGGGATGGAGACAGGCTCCCAAACACGTGTGCCTTCCCTCTACGGTGTAGAGTTGTTTCTGCTCATCTTCTGGAGAGAGTCTCTATTTCCTCGACCACTTTGCATTTAAATGTGTACATGTGGCTTGTTCTTATGAATGAAATAAAAATGGAGACGATAGTGTCACTTCTGGCTGATGCAGTTAAGGACACGTGTGCCTTTTCCGCTTTCTCTTTCCCCTGCTGCAGGACCTTATATTGAAGACACTGGCAGCTGAAGATAGAATAAACCTAGAATTCTGAACACAGGGAGGAAGGCCAGCTGAATTCCAACCTTGGGCAGCTTTTGAGATCTGTGGCATTTATCTATCACAGGTACAGTCATTATTAACATTTTTCTATGCTTCACATCAGTCCTTCTTGATATCAATTATTGGACTGGCTTTTGATATACAGATGCCTCTAGAACTGTTGAAGGTGTGACTGAATATACCTCTTGAGTGGTGAGAGAATTGGTTTAAGGATAAATTAAAGATAGGGACCTTGAAGAAAGTACATAGCATCTCTTAGAAATAGGCACATAGCTTCTAACCTTCCCTGATATGACATGTAGAGTGACTGGTCCAGGCTCGAGTTGTGGCCCTTGGCTCTGTCCTGTAGTGTCTTTAATCCCAAGCCTCTAGATATAATTCTTACAAAGGCTGTCAATTTGCTCCAATGTATATGTATTTAAATGAGCCAATCTCATAATTCCATACTCTGTGTCATTAATATAACAAATTACTTCAACACACCCTACAACTGTGGAGCACACCAAGTCAGGGCCCATAGATTAGCATTTTTCTGCCAATTTAACCTTGAACAGAAAGCCAATGGGGGAAAGAAATAGGGTTCTAGTAGTTCTAGGAAAAGAAACTTACTCTTTAGCATGAATTCAGCCTATAGAAAGCTCCACTCTCTAACTCACACTTACTCTTCTCTATCATCTAGAAAACAACCTTCTGTCAAACCTTTGGAACCCTTCTGTGATATCACACTCTTTCATAAATCTCTTACCATTTTTGGTTTGGTCATAGACTCTCCTGCTTATGAATGTGACATGGAAGAGTCTTATCAAGCTCCCCAGGCGGCTCCAGGCGAAGCATTTTTTCTCAAAGAATAATCTTATCTATGCAGAGTGACCTAGCCTGCAGAGACTTCTCCTTCTGAGTTTAACATTCTAATATCACTTGGTCCACTTAATGTTTCTTGTTGACAGGGGAAATGAGATTTTTCTCTGAGTTAATTCTAATTAAACCCAAGAGATGCATCCTATACTCCCTTGGGAGTACTCGGAGAAAACATTCCAGGGACACTTTCCTCCAGTGCCATCTTCCAGGTAAGTAGCTGTGTTGGGAAAGATTAGCCATGGGATGGGAAAGTGCCCTATAGAATAGTCTCCAGAGTGAGTAGACCCTGCCGCTATCCAACGATGGCGTGTTAAGGATCATCAGAAGCCAGCAGTATGTGTCTAACAAGGCGTTTTCTAAATGGGGACTCAACTGTATCCTAAGTCAAGGATGAGATTGTGTGGTAGACAGACCAGGGAATCCAGCCATCTCTCCAAATGTTTTCAGGAAAAACATTAAAAAACAAAACAAAACAAAAAAAACCCATGTTTATATTTTGCCCTAAACTTCTTGGAAAAACAATGCCCCAACTTCCCTGTGTCCTGTCACCCGAGTTGTTTTGGGTTTTGTAACACCACCCGAGGCATTGGGAACTGAGAACATCGGGAGTGATTTTCTTTTCTGTATAAGTAGTTTAAGTCCTCCAGGATTGAGTCAGTGCCCTCAAAGGCAAATTTATTTGTTGACAAACCTAGGGTTTATTGAGGAGCATCAGGATGAAGGGATCCTTCAAGTTACAGTCTCTCTTCCCAAAAATTCACCTCATGAGAATGAGGAGAAAAATTCCATGTCCGTGGCACGGGCCAAGGTGGCACCTCCAGGATTTGTTGCTTTGGCACTTTCACATGTTTCTTGCTGTCGCATGCAGCTTCTTTTCTTCCTTTGCAGGCATGTTTTCTTCTTCATCCTTTTAACAGGCTAGGATAGGGGATACAAAGTCAGCAAGGGATGTAAAAGATTGGAGAAAGAAGGAAAAAGCAGAACCAAATTTTTACCAGCTCTGGGACTCATGGAATTATGTGGTAGACAGATCATGGATGGAAAAGGAAATGGCAGCCCACTCCAACATTCTTGCCTGGAGAATACCTATGGACACTGGATCCTGGGGTCACAGAGTTGGACACAACTGAAGTGACTTAGCAGCAGATCAGGGAATCCAGCTTTTGGTTTCTCAACTCTACACTTCTCTAGATGCTTTTAGGAAAAAATCCTTTTTTTTCCAGTTTTACTGAGATATAATCAACAAATAAAAATTCTAACATATGTGAAATATACAAGGATATAATTTGACATGTGTAGAAATGGTATGGACCTAATAGAAGCAAAAGATATTAAGAAGTGGCAACAATGCACAGAAGAATTATACAAAAAAGATCTTCATGATCCAGATAACCACGATGGTGTGATCACTCACCAGAACCAGATATCTTGGAATGTGAAGTCACCTGGGCCTTAGGAAACATTACTATGAACAAAGCTAGTGGAGGTGATGGAATTCCAGTTGAGCTATTTTAAATCCTAAAAGATGATGCTGTGAAAGTGCTGCACTCAATATGCCAGCACATTTGGAAAACTCAGCAGTGGCCACAGGGCTGGAAAAGGTCAGTTTTCATTCCAAGCCCAAAGAAAGGCAATGCCAAAGAATGCTCAAACTACCGCACAATTGCACTCTTCTCACACACTAGCAAAGTAATGCTCAGAATTCTCCAAGCCAGGCTTCAGTAACATGTGAACCATGAACTTCCAGATGTTCAAGCTGGATTTAGAAAAGGCAGAGGAACCAGAGATCAAATTGTGAACATCTGTTGGATCATTGACAAAATAAGAGAGTTCCAGAAAAACATCTACCTCTGCTTTACTGACTATGCCAAAGCCTTTGACTGTGTGGATCACAACAAGCTGTGGAAAATTCTTTAAGAGAAAGGAATACCAGACCACCTTACCTGCTTTCTGAGAAATCTATATGCAGCTCAAGAAGCAACAGTAAGAACTGGATATGGAAAAACAGACTGTTTCCAAATTGGGAAAGGAGTATGTCAAGGCTATATATTCTCACCCTACTTATTTAACTTCTATGCAGAATATATCATGTGAAATGCCAGGCTGGGTGAACCACATGATGGAATCAAGATTGCCGGGTCCATTTAGCCAAATGGCTCTGCACATGAGGTGGCCAAAGTATTGGAGTTTCAGCTTCAGCATCAGTCCTTCCAATGAACACCCAGGACTGATCTCTTTTAGGATGGACTGGTTGGATCTCCTTGCAGTCCAAGGGACTCTCAAGAGTCTTCTCCACACCACAGTTCAAAAGCATCAATTCTTTGATGCTCAGCTTTCTTTATAGTCCAACTCTCACATCCATACATGACCACAGGAAAAACCATAGCCTTGACTAGACGGACCTTTGTTGACAAAGTAATGTCTCTGCTTTTTAATATGCTGTCTAGGTTGGTCATATCTTTCCTTCCAAGGAGTAAGCGTCTTAATTTCATGGCTGCAGTCACCATCTGCAGTGATTTGGGAGCCCAGAAAAATAAAGTCAGCCACTGTTTCCCTTGTTTCCCCATCTATTTCCCATGAAGTGATGGGATCTGATGCCATGATCTTAGTTTTCTGAATGTTGAGCTTTAAGCCAATTTTTTCACTCTCTTCTTTCAGTTTCAAGAGGCTCTTTAGTTCTTCTTCCCTTTCTGCCGTGAGGGTGGTATTAGTTCTTTAAGTGTTTGAATGTAGCTGTGAAGCTGTCTGGTCCTAAGTTCTTCTTGTTCAGGAGTTTATGATTACTGACCTACTCTAGTTTGTTTGGATTTTCTATTTCTTCATAATTCAGTCTTGGTGGTTTTATGTTTCCACAAGTTTATTCATTTTTTATAAGTTATCAAATTTATTGATATTTAATTATTCCTAGTAGTTTGTTATGATTATTAGCATCAAATTCTGTGCTATCAGTTGTAATGTCTTTCATTTTTTATTTATTTGAATTTTCTTTTTTCCATAGTTAAACTAAAAATTTGTGAATTTTCTTAGCTTTTAAAAACATCTCATTTTTTTTTTGAGCTTTACTATTAATTTTCTAGTCACTAATTTATTTCCTTCCTTCTACTAATTTTGGGCTTAGTCTGTTCTTCTTTTTCTAGTTCATTGAGGTGTATAGCTAGGTTGTTTATTTCATATCTTTCTTTTTTCTTAATGGGGCATTTATTGCTATAAAATTCCCTCTTAGAACTGTTTTTGCTGCATCTCAGATTGTATTTCCATTTTCATTTATATCAAGATATTTTTAAATTTTCCATTGAATTTTCCTTTGACTTTTTGGTTGTTTAGAAGCATGTTGTTTAATTATCACATATTTATAAATCTCCCAGTTTACCTTTTTATTTCAATTTTCATACCATTGAAATTGTTATAATTTCAATCATTTTTAACGCATTTTGAGTTGTTTTGAGGCCTACGATTTGAACTTTCAGAGAATGTTCTATGTGTGCTTGAAGGAGTATGTATTTTGCTGCTGTTGGGTGGGATATGCTGTGTGTCTGTCAGTTCCATCTGGTCTACAGTGTAATTTAAATCCTGTTTTTCCCTTATTGATTTTTGTTTAGATCATTTATCCATTGTTGAAAGTAGAACATTGAAATATCCCTGTATTATTATATTGCTGTCTATTCTTTCCCTTTAAAACTGTTAATATTTTGCTCTATAGATTTTCATTCCCAGCCTTGAAGAAGTGATCTCATGTAGGAGGTGAAACTTATCCTTCAACCCTGTTCTAGTTCTTAGCTGTCTCTCAAACCTTTGGGTTTGTCCAAGAGGCAGTCTTTGTTCTCAGTGGCTCCTAGCCGCTGAATGTGTGCCAAGACCCAACCATCTCAAAGAGGGGCTTGGAGTTAGCATAGGCTGCTTAGAAGCTGCAGGTGGAAGTGTGCATTAAAGCCACTTCCAGGGGCAGTGTGAGAGGCGGGTGTTTGCAGCTGCTGCTTCTTCACGGAGCCCCGAGGGAATAGCTGCACGAGTGCACGTGTGTCTGTTGAGAGCCCCCTCTGTTTGCTGTGCTCCCGTGAGGCTCATGAACGCAGGCCCCGCTGGCATTCAGAGCCACATGATTCGGGGCCCAGCCCTTGGGTGGCAGCCCTAAGGATGGGGCATTAGGTTGGGACTTGAGGATTCCCCCCGGTTGCGTGGTGCCGCAGCATGACGCGGCAGTGGCAGCTGGCACTGGACTGGGTGGGGTTCATGGCGAGAGTGGGTTCCGCCCTTTCCTGCCCATCTGAAAGATTCATGCACCCCAATGCCCATACAGTGTTTGTCTTTCTTTGACTTATTTCACTTAACATAATGCCCTCCGAGTCCATCCATGTTGCAGGGGAATTCCGCTCTCTTCCATGTCTGAGCAGTATCCCACTGTGTGTATATTACTGTGCCTTCTTTATCCATTCTTCTACTGATGGTCGTGTGTGTTGCTTCCCTACCTTGTATGCATGTGTGCGATCTAAGTCCCTGTCTTGGGAATTGTAAATAATGCTGCTATGAACACTGGGGTGCCTGAATCTTTTCCAATTAGTATTTTTTGCCTTTTTGGGCTATACACCCGGAGGTGGAATTGTTGGGCCATATTGTATTTCCATTTTTAATTTCTGAGGAACCTCATGCTGTTTGCCACAGTATCTGCACCCATTTACATTGCCTCCAACCGTGGATGAGGATCCCCCGCTCCCCACGCCCTCACCAGCGTTTGTCATTGCTACTCTTTTTGACAATAGCTGTTCTAACAGGTGTGAGGTGAGGCCTCCTGGCAGCTTTGATTTGCATTTCCCTGATGGTTAGTGATGCCAAGCATCTTTCAAGTGCCTGTTGGTCATCAGCACTTCTTCTTTGGGAAAATTTCTGTCCAAGTCTTCTGCCCATTTTAAAATCAGGTTGTTCGTATTTAGATGTTGAGCTGCATGAACTGTTTATTAGTCCCTGACTGGTCACATCGCCTGCAAATACTTTCTCCCATTCAGTGGGCTGTCTTTTTGTCTTGCTGATGGTTTGCTGTGCAAATGCTTTTAAGTTTAATTAGGTCCCATTTGTTTTGTTATTATTTCCATTACTTGAGGAGACAAACTCAAAAAAATACTGCTACAATTTATGTCAAAGAGCATCCTGCCTGTGTTTTCCTCTAGGAGTTGTATGATTCCTACTTATATTTAGAGCTTTAACTCATTTTGAGTTTACTTTCACACATGGTATTAGAGAACGCTCTAATTTCCTTTCGTTACATATAGCTGTTCAGTTTCCCCAGCACCACTTAAGAGACTGTCTTTTCTCCACTGTATATATTCTTGCCTCCTCTGTCATAGAGTGATTGACTGTGAGTGCATGGGTTTGCTTCTGGGCCTTCTATTCTGTTCTGTTGATCTATATGTCTGGTTTTGTACCAGTACCATACTGTTTTCATTACTGTAGCATTTCCGTATAGTCTGGAGTCAGGGGGAATGATTCCTCCAGCTTTGTTCTTCTTTCTAAATACTGTGTAAGCTACTTGGGGTATTTTGTGTTTCTAGACAAATTTTAAAACTATTTATTCTACTTATGTGAAAAATGCTATTAATGTTTTCATAGGGATTGCATTGAATCTATAGATTGCCTTGGGTAGTGTGGATATTTTAATAATAGTAATTCTTCCAATCCATTAACATGGTGTATCTTTCCATCTGTTTGTGCAGTTTTCAATTTCTTTGGTCAGATTCTTATAGTTTTCAGAGTAAAGGTCTTTTACCTCCTTAGATAGGCTTATTCCCAGGGACTTTATTATTTCTGGAGCAGGGGTAAATGCAATTGCTCCCTTAATTTCTGCTTCTGAATGTTTGTTGTTAGTGTACAGAAATGCAACAGCAAGGAGATCAAACCAGTCCGTCCTGAAGGAAATCAACCCCCAATATTCCCTGGAAGGACTGATGCTGAAGCTGAAGCTTCAATACTTTGGCCACCTGATATGAAGAGCCAACTTACTGGGAAAAAACCTGCTGCTGGGAAAGACTGAGGGCAAGAGCATGGGACAACAGGGTTTGGATGGCATCACCGACTCAATGGACATGAGTCTGAGCACACTCTGGGAGACAGAAGGACAGGGAGGCCTGGCTGCAATCCATAAGGTCGCAAAGAGCTGGACACAGCTTAAGAACTGAGCGAAAACAACCCCACAACAACATTCCTGCGGCTTTACCGAGCTCGCTGATGAGCTTTAGTGAGTTTTGGTTTACCGTGCCTTTTAGACTCAAGAAGTAATTGTCGGAGAGATCCTTCTCATTGCATGGTTTGTCCTGGAGAAGAGACTGCCTCTCTCGGGGGTAATAGCTAGAACATAGTTTTGCTACTCAAAGTGTGGTCCAGGGACCGGGGACATCAGCATCACCTGGGAGATGGCTAGCGACAGGGACGCTCAGGCCCTGTGCCAGGTGTTCACAACTAGGGTCTGCATGTTCACAAGACCCCAGGCCATGCTTATTTACTTCAAAAGTTCGGAAGCATTGGATTAGGGCATATTCTTGAGAGCTACTAAAGCAATGATTCTGAAGAGGCAGACGCAAAACCAACCCTGCTTTCCTGACTAGGAGAGACGGTGTTGCTCAATGAATTGTCACTGAATTTCCAGGGTGACTAGCGTTTAATCTTCTCTGATTTCGCTTACCATAAGTAAAAGCAAAGCGAATGACTCTGTGCCTTTTGTGGAAGTTTCTCAGTGGATCCCTGATGTGGTATTTGTTACCGAAATATTGTCATAATGTTTGAGCTATTTTTGGCTTATACAGTACTTTTAAGTACTTGAATAGTAACAAAAGAATAATGTGCATGCAGTGTAGGCGAAACCTTGCATTTCCTAGAATTTGTTGTTGTTACGTTTCTAATCTTTCAATTGCATATTGAAGTGTTTTTCACTTTGACTTCGTTTTTAATTTTTTTTCTTTCTTGTTAAAAAAATTAAGAATCAGGCAGGAGAGTGTGTTATTCATAGTAACTGGAGGAGAAAAACATAAAGCCACAGCTACATGAAAGTGTGGAAACAGACACAAACAAACTTTTCTAAATTTAAGTGGGATTTTATTAAGTATTGAAAGTAATAATTTCCCACGTAACATACAGAATTCAAACCAAGAGTTTCATGCGGTGATCCACTGGGTTGGGCATATTTGTTATTTATTTCATATAAGTAAGAGAACAATATCATTATGAAGTCACAGGTTTAGCAGCACTTCTGCTAAGTAAGCCATTGTTAGGAGCGGTGCATGTTCTTTGCATGCATGCCTGGGCTTGTCTGATGAGCCTCCTTGGGACCCAATCTTTGTGAATAATCTCTCCAGGAACGTTTTCAGCCTCACCAAGACTTGGGTTTTCCAAGGTAGAGGGGTCCTATCTCTTACTGGGAAATTCCTCAGGCCGGGGACAGTCCCTTACCTGCGTAAAGGCTTTGCTGCTTCGACAAGGAACATTGAAAACCTCACCAAAGCATGCTCAGCCCTGCTGTTTGTGTATCTTTCTCAGTGGCGTCCTGCCAACTTTTTTTTTTTTTTGGAAGTTGCTCACAAGTTCAGCAGTCCAGTTACTCAGCTTACTACGGGTTAAATGATTGACTCAGGTAGTTGGTATCTAGTTGAGGAAGAGTCAAAATCAGGATAAAAATACAAGGCTCATGTTGCCTTTTCTGTCACTGACCAAGTAGCCCTTGACCTGCAGGCTATCGAGAGCAGTGATTTTCAAAGCTGGGCCTGTATCAGAGTTCTTGGGAGGGCTTATTAAGACTTGCTTGGTCCCACTCCCCAAGTTTTGGAGGCAATGAGTCTGGGATGAGCTTGGAAGCTTGCATTTCTTTTATTTAATTTCTATTTTTTAATGGAGATACGGTTGATTTACAATGCTGTGTTCATTTTTGCTGTACAGCAAAATAATTCATTTTCTGTTAGGAACTTGCATTTCTAACAACTGGACGATGTCTATGCAGCTGGTCTGGAGTCTACACTTTGAGACCAGAGTTTAGTTTATCACAAAGTTAAGAAAGATCACTCTGAGATTGTTACTGGAACAACTCCAAGGTCTGATTGATTGACTGATTTTTCTGGTAAGCAAGATGATGTAACATCAATCTTTGGGATCTTTGGAAAGATTGTAATCTTTGGAATCTCTGCTCGAGTTCCCAACTCCCAATCTCACTATTTGTTAATCTCACTAAACGTTAAGCTATTTGTTTAACAATCTCACTATTTGTTCAACTATTTGCTAATGGTAAGGTAGCTAATTTGTCTTAATTTTCTTGTCTGTCAAGTGGGCACAGTAGTAGCTAACTGAGATTTTGTGAAGATGATATGAGAATAATACAGTTAAAGCTTTGCATTTAGGAACTGCTTTAAAAAAGCTTAGCTATTATTAGGGACTAATGTCTACTCCTTCGTGAGTGGATTGTCCCTGAGAGCTCAGGCAGGGCCTGTGGGGTCAGGAAAGTACCTGCTCTCCTAAGAGGCATTTTCATATCTAAACTGAGTGCTCAACTGTAGAGCATAAATCACCTCAACTCAGTCCAACCCAACAAATGTTAATATTTATAGCATACCCACTCTTCTGGAGACCATGCTTCGCACTGGGCAGATATCTAAACATTTTCAGCCATCATTATATTACCTATCTATTGCTGCTTAACAAATTACCCCCAAACCCAAAGGCTTAAATGAGCATTGATTGTCTTACAGGATCTGCAGGTCAGATATTCAGGAGTGGCTTTGCTGATGGTACTTCTGAGTCAAGCTCTTACAAGTTTGCAGTCAGACCATCTTCTGTGGCCACAGCCATCTGAAGGCCTAAGTGAAGCTATATTTACACCACAGTGGCTCAGCAGACCTCTGACACCTTACAGCCAGCTATTGGCAGGAAACTTCCTTTCTACCCCACATGGACCTCTTCAGAGGGATGACTGGCTCCTTGAGACATGGCACCTGGCTTTTCCCAGGGCCAGTGATTCAGCAGAGCGTGGGAAGGAAGCCTCTGTGCCTTTCGTGAGCAAGTCGGCTCTTTCTGCAAAGTCTCAGTGGGTGCACACAGTTCTGTTTAGTGTGTGTCTGGTGAGGAAGGGCCGATACAGCAGACGTGAATACTGGTGCCATGTGACGCCTGGCTACCATGAGGTGGAGCCTGAAGTTTAAGAGGAGTGATATACCCACGTAAATACCTGTGTTCAAGGGTGGGATGGGGGAAGACCACCAGGAGGACACGCAGTCTCAGCACTACAGCGGGAAAGCTGTTCTAGCCAACAAGAAGATGCTCCATGTAAGAGGAGCATCTGATGGGGCCCTTGATAAAAATGTCCAGGAAAGACATAACTGGAAAAAGGGCAACGTGAGGTGAAGACAAAATGTGGAGAATGGCAAAAACAACTTGTGTGAGTTTCAGATTAAACCTGTGTACCTGACCTCACATGATGTCCTGTACAAAGTATATAACCTCACTTGCAACTCATGTTTATTGAGCTGAGGACTCCATCTGAAAACGTTATGACTAAGCAGTTATCCATAATAAAGACATCAAGACTGGAAAAGGGATTCCAACCGGACAGTGAGAAAGTCTGGGTCCTCTAAATCTCTTCAGCTTTTCTGGTCTGTACACCTACTAACAGGGTGACTGTTTGTCTAAGACATTCCTGTTATAAATCTACTTTCTTTGCATAACTAATAGTATATGCTTTCACATTTTAAAAAGTCCTGGTTTGGACAATAAATTATATGGTCACTTGGGTGGAGTGAGTTTTTTAAATCATAAACTCATGGATCTAAGTATTCTGAAGACAGAAACTGAGAATTAATCTTCTTGTATTTGCTAAAACCTAGACCAGTACTTGGTTAGAGAGGGTGCCTAAATAAAGCTATGTTACTGATTGGAATTACATATCACATAGAGGAGATCACAAGGAAGGCTCATGTGTAGTGTTAAAATACAGTCCAGAAGTCAGCCAGATGTTCTAAGTTTCTGTGGGAGGAACAGAAAGAGAAAAAGGGGCACACAAGAGTGAGAGGTTGGTGCACCGAGCATTTCAAGGGTTAAAGCAAGTTTTTGAGCTCAGAGTGTGAACTGCATGGTGTCTTAATAATGCCTCTAATACCTGCGCATTTATATGAGGAGAGCAAGTGAAAACCTGCCTTGCAGAAATTAGATTAAACAGTTGAAGGAGACAGTCATTTTAATAAGGAGCTTCTATATAAAAACCCTTGATACTTCATTATCTATTTATTCCTCTCAGTCACTCAATTTTATTTTATCCTTCATAATTAAAAAGGAGACAAAACCACGTCTTTAAAACCTGATCCAATGCCACCGTGTTTTGTGTAAACAGTATTGGTCGAGTGTAGTTCAGTTGGCTCCATCCAGGGTCTGTCGCTGTTCTCTCTCCCCACTCCGTCTTTACGCTTTCCTCCCGTGAGGACTTCTGCAGCTTTACAGGGGCTAGAAATAACCTGTGACACGGAGGCTGCTAGTAGGATAGTGGCCACACGTGGAGAGTCACACCGTGGCGGCATTTCAGGGGTGCGGCGGGCCGCCGCAGCGCGTCTTTCTTTCTAGTCTGGACGGCACGTGTCGCCTCTGTGCTCCCTAGGCACCCCCTCTTTACTGGCATCAGAAAGTATCAGCCACTCACTCATCCCCTCCTTCTCTCACAGCTCCCTTGAACCAGACTTGTGTTTGGGGGCTGTGTTGTGAATCTGATTCAGTGTGAAGGTTTCTTGGAAAGCTGTGATTTGTGTCGTACAAGGGTGTCGATGATAAGACCTGCTTCCACTCCCTGCCCCCTGTACACAGCGCACACACATTTTCCTTACACATACCGATTCATTTAATGAAACCTACACAGTCTCTAATGGCACATCCAGAAGAACCAAGGCTCAGCACTGAACTTTCTGGCACGTGCTTTTTTGTTAATGAGTAATTTAAAACTCAAGGCAGTTAAGGAACTCTATACAGTTTTTGTTACAAAAAAATTATGAAAGTTAAGGCATTTATGAAGTTGAAAGCACTAAGATCACTATCATTTAAATATGGAGTCTGCCAAAAGTTCACCATGCAGTTAGCTAGAGAGACAGTTTGTCCCTTTAGACTGGTGTCAAGGTCACGACCTCATTTATCTCTCTATATTATAGTGTCATGACTGATACATGTTGTAGAGTAAGTTTCCTGTGTACTTTCTTGGGTTCAGAACATTGTGCCTATAAAGGGGAAAATTCTGTAATTTAATCCTTAAATAGAATTGATATATAAAGGGAGAATAAATTGGAAATAATTCAATGATGAGTGAAACTGTCTTTGCTTTTCACTGATCTTATTTATGATTAACATGTAAATCCAACCATTTTTTAAACCTCCTTCTCTGAGGCTCTAGGGAATTAGGAGTGAATAGATGAGAAAAAAAACATTAATGGCAGGATGACAGATACTGCAATTAGAGGACAGGTAGACAGAATGCTCTTGGGTAGATTCCTAGGAGTGGAATTGCTGGGTCATATGGTAAGTTCCAACAAATTGCCAAACTGTTTTCCAAAGTGGCTGAACTGTTTTACATTACCTCCAGAAATACATGAGGTTTCCAATTTTTCCACATCCTCACTGACACATGGATTTTTTTCTTTTGGATTACAACTATTTTAAGGTGTAGTATGGATATAAGAAAAACTCATTGTGGTTTTTTTTTTTGTAAAAGTTTTCATCTTTATTTTCATTGATGTCAATAACTTTGAAAGACAGGTATAGAACCTAACATCAAATAATTTTAATGTTTCAAAAAGTATGTTCTTGCCTAATGTGAGAGTGAGAAGCACAGTTTATTTAGTCTGGGAGTGTGTGAACAAAATAGGCAAAAGAAGCCTGACCTGTAGATTTTACTATGAAAGCTGAGACTAATTTCTAAGATTGGACCTCCCTGGCGGCTCATGCGGTAGAGACTCTGCCTACAATGTGGGAGACCTGGGTTCGATCCCTGGGTTGGGAAGATCCCCTGGAAGAGGACGTAGCAGCCCACTCCAGCATTCTTGCTGGAGAATCCCATGGACAGAGGAGCCTGTAGCCAGGAGGTTACAGTCCATGGGGTTGCAAAGAGTCAGACCAGCTGAGCGGTTTTAATTGGCATCCTTGTAATTGCTAATGCTGCCGTGCACGTTTTCACATGCATTTTGGCCATTTGTGTGTCTTCTTAGTTGAAACATCTGTTCAAACATTTGCCTACTATTTAACTGAAATTTTGTCTCCTTGTTGAGTTGTGGAAATTCTTGATATATTCTGAAATCAGTCCTTTATCAGAAATTTGATGTGCAAATATTTTCTTCTGGTCTGTGGCTTGTCTTTTAATTTTCCTACAGTATGTTTTATAGAATACAAGTTCTCACTCATTTTTAATGCATGTTCTTTGAAAATAACTGTGTTATTAGATATACAAAATTACTTTGTTTTTTCTCCGGCCAAACTGAGTCAGAACCCACACTAACATCTTTCCCACCATTTCAAGCACTCAAGCATCAGATTATTATTTTTTCCTTATTCAGCATCTCCTCTGAGTCAGGTGCTATATATTTACTCTTTCTTATTCTCACAGCTACTCTGTAAAAAAAAAAAAAAAAGGTGTTATGATTCTCATTTTATAGATCAGGAAACTGAGGCTCCGGGGGTTTAGCAACTTGCAGCAAAATAAAAGAGAAGTGCCAGAAGCTGAATTTGAATCTAGTTCAATGCCACTCTGAACCCTCTGCTTCCAAGATGAGGCTAAGACTAGCTTTCCCAGGCAATGCAAAGCCGTGGTCCTGGACGTTGAGAAGCAGGAGGTGAAACTTTTAGCCCTTTCTCATGGCACTCTGCCCTCGGCCTAGGAGAGTCGGGGAAACAACTCTCCCATTTCCTCCCAGGCTGTAGCTTCTAGCTGTGAAGTAGCCCCTGTTAGTCATCATAGCTAAAGAAAAATTTTTTTTTATTTCAAGCCATTAATATTCATCAAACGTTAATGAAAATACATAACAAATAATTACAACAAGCACAGTGTCTGATTAAGATGAAAGAGATGACAATCCTGTGAATTTTTAAGCTGAAAAATAAAGAATGTTACATTAATAAGACTTAATTATATCATTAAATATTTAAAATTACCTTCTTTAATAGCTTTTACTTTTATTTAATATATTTCTTTTTAAAATCTTTATAACATTTTTGAGAGATTGGTCCATAAAATCTTATCAACTGTTAGGGCAAAAGAGAATTTTTACTTAATATATTCATCAGATTGATCTCAAAACTTCCACTTTATTTATTGTTCAGAAATGCTAATAACCCTTTTACATTTTATTATAATTGATATTTTCTCCAGATAGAGTGATAAATAATTAATACCATTACAGGGACAGCATGTGCTGTACACTTATTTGGGGAAAAAAAACAACAACAAACCATCTGAGTAGGGTATTATACATTCCATTTTAACACTCCACACTTACAATTAATGCTACATTTTACAGGAAAACATAATTAACTTTGGGAATCTGTCTTGAAATGACCACATTTATACAGCTGAAGCCAAGGCAGGGGATCTATTCTAAGCCAGCTCTCTGGTGTTTCCACGTCTCAGATGCTTCTAAAGGATCAGTAAAATTATGCACCTATTACCAAGTCTTCTCACAGCCTGTGAGAGTTGTTTATAAAAGAGAGAGGATGGTCTTTTAGCCTGGTGCTCTCGACACAAAAGTTGGATTTGATTTTAAATTTTTGCTCAGGTTTTAGAACTTTTTTTTTTTAATTAAAAAGTAGCACCTCTCTCAAAATTGCTAATAAGATAATTAAATTCATTTGAGTTTTCTCTCCCACCATCCCAAGAAAGCTTTTTAGGGAGGAAGAAAATTGTAGCCATTGCTTCTATGTTGTAAACTTGACTGTTTACACCTTCTAGAGAGACAAGTGGATTAAAAGTACCTGGGGTGGGATCTCGTTACCTGGGCTGAGCTGCTCGCTCTCCCTGTCTCTAGCTGTGGGGCTTAAGGCAAGCTCCTTTACCTCTCTAGACTTCTGTTTCTTTGTACTAAACAGTAAGCTCCATGAGGGCAGAGATGATGTCAGCCTCACTCATTTCATTCATCAGGCTGTATCTGACCCGTGGTGACAGGCAAAGATATTTGAGAAGGAAGGAAGGGAGCAAGGAAGGGACAAGGGAGGGAGGGTGTGGATATAAGGAGGAAGGAAAAATTGTAGAAATTTCATGCAGAAGAATTACTCGGGAAATGTAAGTAATGTAGTCAATCAGAACAAATCATCCAATAGTCTATTCTCATTCTGTACCTGTAGCCCACACCAACTCAGTCACCCTCAGCGGCATCACCCAGTATAAAACAGAGAGGTGGACCATAAAGGCTGAGTGCCAGAGAATGGATGCTTTTGAACTGTGGTGCTGGAGGAGACTCTTGAGAGTCCCTTGGACTGCAAGGAGATCCAACCAGTCTATCCTAAAGGAGATCAGTCCTGAGTGCTCTTTGGAAGGACCGATGCTGAAGCTGAGACTCCAATACTTTGGCCACCTGATGCGAAGAGCTGACTCATTGGAAAAGACCCTGATGCTGGGAGAGATTGAGGGCAGGAGGAGGAGGAGGGGACGACAGAGGACGAGATGGTTGGGTGGCATCATCGACTCCATGAACATGAGTTTGAGTAAACTCTGGGAGTTGGTGATAGACAGGGAGGCCTGGCTTGCTGCAGTCCACGGGGTTGCAGAGTCAGACATGACGGACCTGAGCTGACCTGGCTCCTTCATGGACTATTTCTGAATCACTGAGCTCTGGCTTCATCCCGCACCATTATGCTTGTCCTCGTGCTTTAAAGCTAACATGCAGATGCTGAAGGCACTCCTCTTGGGCCCCCCGGGTCACTTTATGGTTTCAGGGTGCCCATTTCTCCGCTTTTCTGTGTCTTTGCTTTTAGTGACCTGAACCCGTGAGTAACTCACCGTAGAGGTGGGCTGCGGCCCACTGCAGCCCTTTCAGCCACGTGGGCAGGCTGCTGGCGGAGCCTGGGGGCTTGGCCCTGCCCCTGCCTCCTGCCTCTGGCACCGCCTGTAGCTTTCAGTCACCGGCTGGCGCTGGTGCAGGAGCGCAGAAGCCCGGCTGGCTTTCCGTGGGCAAGGAGCGTGAGTGATTCACACTCCAGAACTCCTCCATGGGGTCAGACCAAGGCTGGGACTTTTCTTGAAGTGGTTGCGGTAGTTTGTGGCTTCTTCCCTCAGCTGTTTTTTCCACTTCTTAGGGCCATTTCTTTAATAAATCCCTTGCACACAGATCCATATTTCAGGGTTTACTGATGGAGAACTTGACGTGGGATGCCAGAAGATAAATTTAGTTTCCTGTATTTGACTGACCACCCTTCTCCTTTGCCTTGCCTTTGTGGTCCATGTGCCAGTGTCAACCTCACATAATCACTGGATCCCAAGGAACCCCTAGAACTCTGCTCCAGCACTGGCCCAAGCGGGCAGCCTCTGCCCTTCTGATGCCTCTGATCCTGCCTCCTCTAGGGAAATGGGGCTTCTCTTTGCATACAGTTTTATGTTGTAAATACTGCCTGTGGCTCAGATGGTAAAGAATCTGCCTGCAATGCAGGAGACCTGAGTTCAATCCCTGGTCAGGAAGATCCCCTGGAGAAGGGAATAACCTACCCACTCCAGTATTCTTGCCTGGAAAGTCCCATGGACAGGGGAGCCTGATGGTCTACAGTCCATGGCGTCCCAAAGAGTTGGGCATGACTGACAGACTACACTTTCACTTTCAAGTCTTTAGTTCATGAAAGCTTCTGATTAAAGAGGCATCTAATCCCATGGACGGAGGAGCCTGGGAGGCTGCAGTCCATGGGGTTGCGAAGAGTCGGACACGACTGAGCGACTTCACTTTCACTTTTCACTTTTATGCATTGGGGAAGGAAATGGCAACCCACTCCAGTGCTCTTGCCTGGAGAATCCCAGGGACAGTGGGGCCTGATGGGTTGCTGTCTCTGGGGTCACACAGAGTCGGACAAGCCTGGAGCGACTTAGCAGCAGCAGCAGCAGCATGAGAGGCAGGTCTTGGGATTGTTTTTCAACCTATAATTCTATGGGAAGCATTAATGTGTCTGTAATGCTCAGGTTATATTCTGTGGAATCAATCATGTCAAGAAGGTGTAGAATAGTATTCTTATGAAACCTGGTGAGTAAGAGTTAGACATTGGTGAAGAGAAGTCTAAACATAGGAGATGCCCAAGAAAAAATACTTTATCCTTCATGAGCGTTTGTTTGTGTTTCTGTGTGAATATATGCACCTCTCATTTCAAAGGTCCAAGGAAGGGAGGAAGGTCTACAAAAGGAGTTCCAAGGAATCAAAATTTAGTTGGTGAGAAGGAAGAAAAAGGAGGATATGAATTAGAAGTCCTAAACCAGAAGAAATCACACACCAAAACCGAAGGTTAGGAAAGGATGGAAGATGGAGACCTGTAGATTTCATTATTAAAATTTTTATTTATTAGAAGTGAGACTGTAGATTCTATCTCTTAAGGTAAGCAACACTAACTGCCAAAACAAACACCAAAATCTCAGTGGTGTAACACAAAGTATATATATTTTCCCCCAGGTAGAATTTCATGTGAATAATCCCGATTGCCAAATATCCTATCAGTGGACCCAATAAAAGCTTTAATGCACCAACCTCACATTGTACAAAAAGGAATTAGTCCAGGTGGGTGATGGATAGCCATGTGAACGAGAAGGCCACAGGCCTTCTGGATCAGAGCCGTCTAGTAGAACTTTCTGTAGAGATTGGGAAGTCATGTGCGCGAGCCACACACCGCACTGACCACTTGAAACGCAGCATCGGAGGAAATCAGCGTGGGTTTCATTTCATTTTCCTTCATCTAAATCTAAATACTCACATCTGCCTAGTGGCAACCCTAACAGATAGCACAGTCTAGAAGATCTTCATGAGCCTGGGATAGGCAATGTTTTCTTACACAGGACACAACAGGACTCCTGTGAAAGAATAATACTGATTAAAATTAAAATGAAGAATTTATGGTCATTAGAGGACATCGTTAAGAAAGTCAAAAGGCAATGCAAAGTTGTACTGCAAAAGTATGATAAAGGACTCATGTCAAAAATATATAAAGAAAATTCATACAATAACAGAAAAGAGCAATAACCCAATTTTAAAAATAGCAAAAGATTTCAAGACACTTTATAAAAGAAATGATCAATCTAAATGGCACACCATGAATATGAAGAGATGTTCAATACCGTTTATCATCAGGAAAAGCAAATTAAAAGCATGGTGAGATACCATGTATCCACCAGAATGGCAAAAACAACAAAACCAAACCCGACAACACTAAATGGTGAACAAAAAACGCCACTCTCATGCACTGTTACTAAAATGTAAATTAGTGAAACTGCTTTGGAAGACTGGGAGCTGTTAATAAAGCTTAAAATATACTTGGACATCACCAAACAGTCAATACAGAAATCAGACTGATTACATTCTTTGCAGCCAAAGATGGAGAAGCTCTGTATAGTCAGTAAAAATAAGACCAGGAGCTGACTGTGGCTCAGATCATGAACTCCTTACTGCCAAATTCAGATTTAAATTGAAAGAAAGTAGGGAAAATATTTAGACCATTTAGGTATGACCTAAATCAAATCCCTTATGATTATACAGTGGAAGTGAGAAATAGATTTCAGGGATTAGATCTGATAGAGAGTGCCTGATGAACTATGGACAGAGGTTTGTGACACTGTACAGGAGGCAGTGGTCAAATCTGTCCCCAAGAAAAAGAAATGCAAAAGGCCAAAGTGATTAAAGAGGCCTTACAAATAGCTGAGAAAAGAAGAGAAGCTAAAAAAAAAAAAGGAGAGAAGGAAAAATATTCCCATCTGAATGCAGAGTTCCAAAGAATCGCTAGGAGAGATAAGAAAGCCTTCCTCAGCGATCAATGCAAAGAAATAGAGGAAAACAATAGAATGGGAAAGACTAGAGATCTCTTCAAGAAAATTAGAGATACCAAGTGAACATTTCATGCAAAGATGGGCTCAATAAAGGACAGAAATGGTCTGGACCTAACAGAAGCAGAAGATATTAAGAAGAGTTGGCAATAATACACAGAAGAACTGTACAAAAAAGATCTTCATGACTCAGATAATCATGACGGTGTGATCACTCACCTAGAGCCAGACATCCTGGAAAACAAAGTCAAGTGGGCCTTAGGAAGCATCCCTATGAACAAAGCTAGTGGAGGTGATGGAATTCCAGTGGAGCTGTTTCAAATCCTGAAAGATGATGCTGTGAAAGTCCTGCACTCAATATGCCAGCAAATTTGGAAAACTCAGCAGTGGCCACAAGACTGGAAAAGGTCAGTTTTCATTCCAATCCCAAAGAAAGGCAATGCCAAAGAATGCTCAAACTACCGCACAATTGCACTCATCTCACATGCTAGTAAAGTCATGCTCAAAATTCTCCAAGCCAGGCTTCAGCAATATGTGAACTGTGAACTTCCAGATGTTCAAGATGGTTTTAGAAAAGGCAGAGGAACCAGAGATCAAATTGCCAACATTTGCTGGATCATCAAAAAAGCAAGAGAGTTCCAGAAAAACATCTATTTCTGCTTTATTGACTATGCCAAAGCCTTTGACTGTGTGGATCACAATACACTGGGAAAATTCTTCGAGATGAGAATACCAGACCACCTGACCTGCCTTTTGAGAAATCTGTATGCAGGTCAGGAAGCAACAGTTAGAACTGGACATGGAACAACAGACTGGTTCCAAATAGGAAAAGGAGTATGTCAAGGCTGTATATTGTCACCCTGTTTATTTAACTTATATGCAGTGTATATCATGCAAAATGCTGGGCTGGATGAAGCACAAGCTGGAATCAAGGTTGCTGGGAGAAACATCTATAATCTCAGATATGCAGATGACACCACCTTTATGGCAGAAAGTAAAGAAGAACTGAAGAACCTCTTGATGAAAGTAAAAGAAGAGAGTGGAAAAGTTGGCTTAAAACTCAACATTAAAAAAACAAAGATCATAGCATCCAGTCCCATCACTTCATGGCAAATAGATGGGGAAACAATGGAAACAGTGACAGACTTTATTTTCTTGGGCTCCAAAATCATGGCAGATGATGACTGCAGCCATGAAATTAAAAGACACTTGCTCCTTGGAAGAAAAGTTATGACAAACCTAGATAGCATATTCAAAAGCAGAGACATTACTTTGCTAATAAATAGGTCCATCTAGTCAAGGCTATGGTTTTTCCTGTGGCCATGTATGGATGTGAGAGTTGAACTCTGAAGAAAGCTAAATGCCGAAGAATTGATGCTTTTGAACTGTGGTGTTGGAGAAGACTCTTGAGAGTTCCTTGGACTGTAAGGAGATCAAACAGTCAATCCTAAAGGAACTCAGTCCTGGGTTTTTCATTGGAAGGACTGATGTTGAAGCTGAAACTCCAATAATTTAGCCACCTGTTTCGAAGAGCTGACTCATTTGAAAAGACCTTGATGCTGGGAAAGATTGAAGGTGGGAGGAGAAGGGGATGACAGAAGATGAGATGGTTGGATGGCCTCACCAACTCATTGGACATGAGTTTGAGCAAGCTCTAGGAGTTGGTGATGGACAGTGAGACCTGCTGTTCTGCAGTTCATGGGGTCGCAAAGAGTGCGACACGACTGAGTGACTGAAATGAAAATATGTTAAAACTCACAATTTCACTTCTTAGTATCTATTGAAAAGAAACAGGCACATATACGTACCAAAAAAGATGAGCTAGAAAGTTTTTTGCAGCTACATTCTTAAGAGCTCATAATGAAAGCAATGTAACTGTCTCAATGGTAGAAGTCTGAGTAAACGGTTATGTATGTGGGCGTGTGAATGTATGTGTATAGACCTGGAGAAATTCTAGGCAGTAATAAATACGCACTACTCCAGGGAAGAGACTCACAAATCGAATATTGAGTGAGAAAAGAAGCTAGTTTTAAAAAAATGTGTGTATTAGTTCTCAGTCGTGTCTGACTCTTTGCCATCTCATGGACTGCAGCCCACCAGGCTCCTCTGCCCGTGGAATTCTCCAGGCAAGGATACTGGAGTGGATAGCCATTTCCTCCTCCAGCGGACCTTCCTGATCTAGGGATCAAACGTCTCCATATTGCAGGCATATGCTTTACTGTCTGAGCTACTAGGGAAGCCAAGTTTCAAAAAGATACTCAGTTATAATTTAGTTGTACAAATTTAAAACAAACAAAAACTATAATGAGATAAATCAGAATAACAGTTAGCTTGTATGTGAGTATGGTGTGTTGGCGGGGGTAGGGAAGGGGGGCAGGTAAAGGCAGAGGCAAGGAGGAGGAATCTAGGTGTTAGTAAGACCTGTTTCTTAATCCAGATGCTGGTAACCAGGTGTGATTAGGTGGCAAAAATCCTCAGAGCTGCACCCTTACAATTTGTGCACTCTCTGCTTGTATGTTACATATTAATGAAATATTTATTTAAAATCTCTATTAAAATTTATGAAGCAGGTCAAAGAATGATGACAAGCGCCTCGAAGGGTGAATGACAAAGAAAGGTCTAGATCAGTGATAAAAGGTTTGTTTGACTTGTATGCAACTGCATCTGGCAAAGTCATGAGTTAGAGATGGGGAGACTTCACCATCTGAACTCTCACCTCTCCAGAGATGGAGTTGTATACATTTGCACACGTTTGTATGCAGAGAGGGCTCGTGTATCCCTTTAATACATAGTATTGAGTACTTCTACCAGGTGATGGCCTCCAGTTTGGAGGGGTAAGTTTGGAAGAGCCAGTTCCAATTGGCTGTTACTGGAATAGCAAATAATTGGAACAGTTATTCGGAGAAGGTTAAGGTGGATGATGGCCACTAGGCCTTCTCATTACCCCGCTTCTCTCCTTCACGGACAGCTCTCAGCTTCTCTGGCGGCTGTCTCCTGTGGAATTCTATGTGCTTTGTATTAAGGTAAGTGGTGATGCTCAGATATAATTAACTCAGGACATCTAGGTGGATGCGTTTGTCCCCAAAGCTGTAAACTCTGGTGGACAGAGGCTTTGCCTGACCTATGGGTCCCTGTGCCCAGGAGAGAGGTGACACTTAGCAAGAGACTGAAGCTGTGGCAAAGGAGAGGACAAATGATGGAGCGTTCGGGGAATATCTGCTTCCATTCCATGAGAGCTTTCTTTCTCTCTCAAGGGGAAAGGCATCTCAGGGTTGAGTTTTTTATAAACCTTGCGCAGAGTGACAGAGATTTTTCTCTTCAAAATTTTGATTCCCAATCTCAACAAATTAAAAAAAAAATTCACTTATATAGCTGCCCTATCACAGCTGCCTGGGGATAGTCTATGGATCAAACCATTTTCTCTCTAAAGTATAGACTTCCAATATCAAAGACAGAGAGCACATCAATAACCGGTGTTTACCCCTCCTTCCATGTCAGGCTAGCAGGGAGTGCAGTCCTGTTTTCCTTGTTACGACCTAGGATCTTTATTCCATGCATCCACAGGGGACTGAGAAATACATACGTTTGTTCTTAAAAAAGAAGGAAGATCTAGCACCAGGTTTTTAAATAAATGTGCTGTTTTCATGTCTTTTTTCTTAACCGTGAAGATCTTCTTCTTGGGAACACAGGGGACTTGGTTCTGATTACCTCATTTTCTTTGAATCCTTTGATGCTTTGTTTCCTCTGTCTGTAGCATTTTACTGTCATGCCAGTGAACCCACAGAGGAAAATACATAATGGAACGACCGTCCCTTCCAAGCCCTGTAGATATGGAGGTGGCATGACAATTCTTGGCTTTGCCCTGAAGTATCGGAGCCCATTGGAAGGAGTGAAATGCTAGCTGCCCGAAGGCTTCTCTCCGTTTGCTTAGATGTACAGGCAGGATGGTGGGGTCAGATTAGTCAATTGATGAATTATTCAGAGGGGGATTAGCCAGCTGATGGATTATTCAGGCCTCTGCTCCTTTCCCATTTCTCTTCTGCCCTGCCGGGCTCCTGTTCTCTCCACTCCACCGCGGCGGCCCTCAAGGGTGGAGGAAGAAGCGGGAAGGGAAGATACTGTGGCGAGTGATGGCGGCAGTGCTCAGAGGCGTGGAAGTTGGCCTGATGACACAGTCTAGCCCCGTGGAAGGGCAGGGCAGGAGCTTGCAGGGAGGGACTCAGCACCTCGGCTTGTTTCAGGGCCTGCATCTGGCCACTTGAAGAACAAACACAAAAGCTGACACCCTGATATGGGTCATGAGAAAGCTGGTGTTACATGAAGGATGCAGGAACCTGGGACCCGGGCTCCTATTCCAGACATGCTCCTCAGTTAGACTAAAGCCAGGCTCTGCAGTGTGCCTCTGAGTCTGGTGAGCTTTGAATTGCTTACTAATGTAATTTAAGTTAAAACCTATTGAGTTAAAACCTCTCTATGCAAGGTGATTTACAAACAATTATAGGATTACTCTTCACTGCAAGTTATAACTGACAATAGCTTCAAATATAAAGCCAATTCATGGTTAAGCATAACAGAAAGAGTGAAAAGGCTGGCTCAAAGCTCAACATTCAAAAAATGTTGAGCATCCGGTTCCATCACTTCATGGCAATAGATGGGGAAACAGTGGAAACAGTGGCAGACTTTATTTTCTTGGGCTCAAAAATCACTGCAGATAGTGACTGCAGCCATGAAATTAAAAGACCCTTGCTCCTTGGAAGAAAAGCTATGACCAACCTAGACAGCATATTAAAGAGCAGAGACGTTACCTTGCCAACAAAGTTTCATCTCATCAAAGCTATGGTTTTTCCAGTGGTCATGTATGGATGTGAGAGTTGGACTATAAAGAAAGCTGAGCACCAAATAATCAATGTTTTTGAACTGTGGTGTTGGAGAAGACTCTTGAGAGTCCCTTGGACTGCAAGGAGAGCCAACCAGCCCATCCTAAAGGAAATCAGTCCTGAATATTCATTGGAAGGACTGATGTTAAAGCGGAAACTCCAGTACTTTGGCCACCTGATATGAAGAGCTGACTCATTTGAAAAGACCCTGATAATGGGAAAGATTGAGGGCAGGAGGAGAAGGGGATGACAGAGGATGAGATGGCTGGATGGCATCACCAACTCAATGGACTTGGGTTTGGGTGGACTCTGGGAGTTGGTGATGGACAGAGAGGCCTGGCGTGCTGCAGTCCATGGGGCCACAGAGAGTCGGACACGACTGAGTGACTGCACTGAACTGAACAGAAAGCTTGGAGGTAGAAATTCCAGGGTTGGTATCTCACTCTAGCTGTGTCATAAAAGATCCATGATTTTCTGATTTTTGTTGTACAGCTGTCCTCAGCAATCCTCAGCATATTTCAGATTCTTTTTTCATACGGTTGAAAATGACTGCTGGTGCTCAAAATAACCATATCCTTGGGGCATTAGGAAAGGTGGAAGGCAAGTGTCCTTTCTACTCTCAACACTCCTTCATTAAGGAGGCAGCTTCTTCAGAACCCAGAGACAGTTCCTCTTACATCTCTGGCCAAAACTGTGTCACATACCTACATCTACACCAATGGCTAGCAAAACAAAGTGAATTATCACCACTGGTTTAGACTAATCAGAAGGAATTTACCAGAACTGAAGTCTTGGTCTACCAGGAAAAAAATAGGAAGTTGATAGCAAGGAACACAGGGAAATGAAACATGGGCAGAGATAACCAATGGTATCTGCTGCTGCTGCTAAGTCGCTTCAGTCGTGTCTGACTCTGCGTGACCCCATAGACGGCAGCCCACCAGGATCCCCTGTCCCTAGGATTCTCCAGGCAAGAACACTGGAGTGGGTTGCCATTGCCTTTTCCAAAGCATGAAAGTGAAAAGTGAAAGTGAAGTCGCTCAGTCATGTCTGACCCTTGGCAGCCCCATGGACTGCAGCCCTCCAGGCTCCTCCGTCCATGGGATTTTCCAGGAAAGAGTACTGGAGTGGGGTGCCATTTACTACTACTTGCTTATTTACATAGAACCATGAATTTGCAGAAAGAAAGTCCTTTAGGGCCTGAAAAAACCAAAAAGTGAGACTGGATACAAACCCATCATTCCTGTTTAGACTGGTAGGCACAGTGGCCAAGGAGGCAATACTTATGGGGTTGACGAGGTGGTGGGGAGGATTAAGGCTCTAGGCTTTTGGCAAGGGGAGTTATTCTCACTGGTGAGATCTTTCAGTGCTTGGTGACATTGTTGTCTCATTTGTAGAACAGAACAAAGCTCATGAGCTTGGAGTTTTCATAAATCGATATTTTCATAGGTGTTTGAGATTGGAAATTATTGGTGAACATTTGTGAAATGCTTCATTTATGAATGAATGGTATTCATGGCATGTCTCTCATTTTAAAAATGTGTGTTTATTTGGCTGCCTTGGGTCTTAGTTGTCGTCTGGGAGGTCGGTTGTTGCCGCATGCCAGTTCCGTTGCTCCAGGGCACGTGCGGTCTTAGTTTCCTGACCAGGGATCAAACCTGCATCCCTTGCATTGCAAGGTGGATCCTTTACCCTCTGGACCAGAAGGGAAGTCTCTGCATGTCTCTCTATAAGCTTATACCAGAGAATTGTTGGTGCCCTTTATGCATGTGTGTCGCTCAGTTGTGTGTGACACTTTGCGACCCTGGGAACTGCATGTCTCCCGGCTCCTCTGTCCACGGGGATTCTCCAGGCAAGAACATGGGGAGGGTTGCCATATCCTCCTCCAGGGAGTCTTCCCAACCGAAGGATAGAACCCAGGTCTCCCGCATTGCAGGCGGGTTGCCTACCGCCTGAGCCACCAGGAAACCTCTTTATCAGGGAAACCCTTTACCAGGGGACGCTTTACTAAACATAAAATGCATAAACCTGAGCTGATAATCAGGGTCCAAATATAGTATCAGCTTCTTTAAATCTCAGTGCAACTCAGAGTCTGTGATGTATAGTTTAAAGCAATCTTTAAAAATAAATTTCGAGGTTGACGTCAGTACGGAAACCTGAAAACCATTACCGGCCGTTTTCACTCTACAGAGCCAGTCACCTGTTAGGATTTCCACGTGGCTGTGCTGCAGTCCCCTCCAGCTCAAGCGGTGAAACTGACACCTCTCCATTCCTGGAAGCCTCCCGCTCCTTATCTGGTCTATTCCATCACTTCACACTAAGTTGCTTAGTTTTGAAAGTTATGGTTTTTTTTTTTTTTTTTTTTTTGATGACTCCCCTCTTACCACATTCAATCAGTTGTCAGATCTTATCAGTTCTGCTTTTAACACAGTTCTCAAGCTTAGCTGTCCTTGTTCATTTCTCTTTCAGGTTAGCAAACTACATTTACATCAAAACCTTGGTGAGGGGACTGTCTCTGGGGAGGGTGGGGGAGGCAAGGGAAGATTTCCTGTGGTTGGACGACTTTGCTGAATTTTCCTAGTTTTCTAGAATCACTCATCACCAGAAAAAAATGGACAAAAACCATAATAGGATCAGTTCTTCAGAGATGTGAATTCGTTATTCTCACAGTCCATCTATTAACATTTAGCTCATATATAGAAATGATTCCTAAATTTACTATGCCTGTGTCTGTCTCTGTCAGAATCCAGTCTTCTGGAAGGCATAACCCAGGCTTGTGAGCACCCCACAGAGCCCAGGCACCCCAGCAGTATTTGCTGAGTTAAACAGAGTTGAAGACTGGCCACAACAGGCAGGCTGCACTGGCCCTTCGCTGGCAACCAGCTGCTGGCACCTCTGCCCACCACTGGGGAAGAAGAAATCTGTCCTCCTCGTCAGTGATTGCCCTGGCACGTGCCAAGTGGCTCTGCTGGGGATGAAGCTTTCCCAGAGTCATCAGCCTGTTCCCGTCCATGACTGGCTCCTCCTGACAGCAGGGTGTTACAGCAGGCTTGGAACAGTCACCTGGGCAATGAGCCCTGAGAAAAGCTCAGCACCTTAACCCTCGAGTACCCTGGGGCCAAGGCATCATCTCCAATGTGGACAGCAAGGAGTGAAGAAGAGGTACCCCTCACAACATCTACACTGAGTGTGGTGGGCCCCGAGGGGTACCCAGGGCAGCTTCCCAGGGCCCTGGAGCTCCCACCCCGGCCCTGAGAAGGTGATCAGATCACATTCAGGACCTTGGACACTCTGCCTGTACAAGAATTGATGCTTTTGAACTGTGGTGTTGGAGAAGACTCCTGAGAGTCCCTTGAACTGCAAGGAGATCCAACCAGTCCATCCTAAAGGAGATCAGTCCTGGGTGTTCATTGGAAGGTCTAATGCTAAAGCTGAAACTTCAATACTTTGGCTATCTGATGGGAAGAGCTGACTCACTGGAAAAGACCCTGATGCTGGAAAAGAGTGAAGGCGGGAGGAGAAGGGGATGACAGAGGACGAGATGGCTGGATGGCATCACTGACTCGATGGACATGAGTCTGAGTGAACTCTGGGGTTGGTGAAGGACAGGGAGGCCTGCCTGCTGCAGCCTATGGGGTCGCAAAGAGTCAGACACGACTGAGCGACTGAGCTGAGTGAACTGAACTGGACCCTCTGGCGTGTGTGTGACTGCAGCCCATGCGTCCCCGCAGCCTCCGGCCGCACCACGGGTACTGTCCTGGACTCTTAGGAGGGGGTCACCCACACCGTGCCCATCCACCAGGGGTTATGCCACTCTCTCTGCCATCCCCATCATCCATCTGGACCTCGCTTGCTGGGACTTGACTGACCACCTCTTGAGGATGTTCCTGGAGTGAGCCCACAGCTTCACCATCACCGCCCAGTGGGAAATCCTGTGTGAATCAAGGAGCAACTGTGCCAGGCTCTCCGGAACTGGAGCAGGAGGTGGCCACTTCTGTGTCCTCCTCCTCCCCAGAGAAGAGCTGTGAGCTGCCAGACTGTCGGGTGACCAGAATCTTCAACCCGCGGTTCTGGGGTCCAGAGGCGCTTTCCCAGCCCTCCTCCTGGGTATGAAGTCCTGTGGCAGCCACACACCCACCTTCAGCTCTGTCGCACAGGATGCCATCCACACCTAGAAGGACTGTATGCCCACAGGGTGCTGTCTGGGGGGCCAACATGTACTCCATGTCACCGGCAGGATGAGGAGAGAGGTCGTGGGCATTGGCGGCCCACAGGACCAGGATCGAGCTCCAGGTCAGGGTTCCTCCTGGACGCACATACTTGGCGCAGGTTGGGGCTCTGTCCTGGTCTCCCTGCTCACCTTCAGCCCACGTGGATCAGCCCGCAGGAGGGTGACTTGTCAGGCAGCTCCACCGTCTCCTGCAAATACTTCTAAATGGACTAGGAGGAGACTTGCAGAATCTGCTGCATAAGTTCATTGAAAAGTGTAAATTTAGACTTCCCAGTGGCCCAGTGGTTAAGGATCTGAAAAAGTTTGTCCTTAAAATTTGTATCTGATATCAGCACTGGACTGCAGAACTTGTTGCTGACTTTGACCTTCTGTTTAAGTTTTCTGTTCCTTTCAGTTCAGTTCGGTCACTCAGTCGCGTCCGATTCTTTGCAACCCCATGGAGTGCAGCACACCAGGACTCCCTGTCCATCACCAACTCCCAGAGTTTACCCAAACTCATGTCCATTGAGTCGGTGATGCCATCCAGCCATCTCATCCTCTGTCATCCCCTTCTCCTCCTGCCTTCAATGTTTCCCAGCATCAGGGTCTTTTCCAGTGAGTCAGGTCTTCGCATCAGGTGGCCAAAGTATTGGAACTTCAGCTTCAATATCAGTCCTTTGGTCTATGTTTAATACCTTGTACATGTCTGTGTTTCAAACCCCTAAGACATGCAGCTCTGTTACTTCCTGACGGAGGTGAGACCATGTTTGTGGAAGAGTCAACCATCGGCTTGAGGAGAATTTGTGAGCCCATGAGCTTCCTGACCCGTGCAGGTTACTCGTGTTCGAGAGCTGCTTATTTCAGGATTTCTCTAGAGGCTGGCAAAGTCGTGAGCCAGCTGCCACTTGTCTTTGATGTCTGCCCGGTTTGGGAAGCTCTTTAGCACCCACTCTCCTTTCTTCCTCCATGATTTCCTGCCAGAGCCTCCAGTGGCTGTTACGTTGAACTGGGAAATGGTTTGCATTGACATCTGTAAATGTGTCCATCCTTTCAATGTATGTAAGGTTTTTGTATGCAAATCTCAGTTCTTTAAGAGATGACCACAAACATTGGTTTTCTACTGTTCCGTGAGAACGTTTGGACCCAGCAACATTTGGCCATTGTGACAGAAAGCCAAGTACTCCAGTAAATAACCACAAGTTGAGTATTGTACCGGTGGAGGTGGGAACCACCCAAAACTGTGTCACTCTTGAGATCAAAAACAAAAACAAACTTAAAATTTCAGTCTTCAAAAATTCCGCCCAAATTGGCTCAAAGTTTCAAAAGACAGAGACGAGATCATGAGAAAGAAGAGGGTAAAAACCCCAGTCAGCTTCTTTAGAAGTTATTGTTAATTTTCTCATCAATGAAAAGATTCATTTCATCCTCTGTAGCTTTCTCCAACTTTTAGTTTAAATCTTTTTAGTACATTTTCCATTAACTTCTTCCTCCTTCTTTTGGACCCTGAGTTGAATCATATCATTAAGATTCTGGGCAGAAAGTCTCAGAAGAGTTGGATGTTGGGGTATTACAGCATTTGGAACAATTTATCCTACATCTTCAGTATATACAGCACATCTGTTTAGCCTAAAATTTTGACAAAATGTTTGATAAAGGCTGAGGGAAAGCAATTCCCAGGGAAGGAAAGAAAGAAATTTCATTCTAGTTGGCTAGACTAGATGGCATCTTGATTTCCTACCAAGGTCCCCAAATATTGGCAAGTAATGATTTTGGTGTAAATTATACACTTTGATGTGTACAGAGGCTATGGACCATTTTATATGAGGTAATAACATTAAATAAATGGATTGAACTAATGACTGTTTAATCTGACATCTAAGGAAATAAACAGCACTGAATGTGATGCAGTTGCCCTTTATGGACTTAAATTCTGGGCCAGTCCAACCTGCCATTCTTGCTGATCTTTGTGAATATAAGATTGAGTTACTTTATAAACAGCCACAAGACTTTCAATCTTCAGTTGACAAATTGCATGGTCACTGCTAGAAAGATTGCTCCAGTCCTCCTTATTATTAATCTATCATAACTCTATTTGATTTTTAAAATAAAAGCTTATTTTTTGTTGAATTTTATTGAAGCAGACATGCCCAATATTAGTCGTGTTCAGGGACTCACTTCTTAATAATGACTATCTTTCCTATCCTTGGATCCTCTCTCCCCTTCTAAACTCTCTTTATATAAGAATCATGCCGGGGGCCAGTGTGAGGAATCCCTCCCATGACAAGGTCATGTGGAAGGAAGCCTGGCATATGCAAGGCATGATCAAGCTTCAGGGATTCCCCATGGCATTTCCTGAGCATCCACCCTCCACCCCTCCGAAAAAATAAGAATCTGCCGGCCTCTGTACTCTGCTTTTCCACTCTTCTGATATTCTCTGGGAAAAAGTCAAATCAGGGCTTTAGTCTTCTGCATTTGAAAGGGATGTTTCAGTTAACCCCCCTCTGATAGCTCTCTAGCTTGCCTAACAGGTTCCCCAGACTTCTTACAGCTTGTGAATTGCTTACAGCTCCCAACTGTGAGAGGCACAAAGCTTAAAAGCATCTTAAAGATACAGAGCCTTTACTAAAGAGTTAAATATCATATTGGTGACAGGTTTTCACTGTTGACTCAAGGATTCCTGCCGACCTCCATGTTGTTTATCTTTTAGGCACCTGGGAGGATGTTACTCAATGTAATCAGGATGTAGAAAAAGATATATAGTAGTTTTGATGTTAGCAACACTAGACTTTTGAGTTAATTGCTTCTCTTTTGCTGTAAATCACTGTACTCTCTTTACTTGTTATAAGTTGCTGTATCTTTGCTATGGAAGAATGTAACTTTATTTAGTGCTTTTCTGAGAGTGACACTAGACCTTGGGAAGGGCAACACAAATAAGTCTTCTGATTGACAAACCCTTATCAGAAAAAGGCTGTAAAATGTTAATTAGCCCTTTTTGGCTGGAAGATGATGTAAATTACCTAAGACTTGTGTATATAACTAGGTATGCAGAGAGAAAGCCTGGTTTTGATAAGAGTCTGGGCTGCTAACGCTGCATGATTTTATATTACCCATTGATCTCTATGTACAATCAAAAAGGTATAAAAGGCCTTCTGAATAATAGAGGATGGAGCTGGTCTCTGGACTAGTTTTCCCCGTGTGTGTGTGTCTCTCTCTCCTCTCCTCGTCACTCTAATATCAGGCTGAATTCCCATCTGGACTGGGGTGGCTCGCCAAGTCTACTTACTTGTCCCGGCTTTTAAGACCCGCCTGAAAGGGAGCCTAATGTGGGGCACCCTTAGAGACTCAGCAGGAGCCGGTGGCCCCACATAGATGCTGCAAACCTCTTGTCCAGCGATTTTATTGGCCTTCCCCACAAGCCAAGTTATTCAGCCTTCTTTCTCCACTTAATTTCCCCACTACACTATATCTTCCTAATCTGATCTTATATTTCTATATAAATAAATAAATAAATAAATCTTTCCTCGCCAATGCTGTCCACCCTTCCAATTCCCTGGATCCACTGGGGCTGGACCCCAGCAATCATTCCCATGAAATGAATGGCTTCAAATGGCAATATTTATATATTTCAGTGGGTTGATAAAATCAACCTATAAAGATCACATAACAAGAAATGAGACACTAAAGCTCATGTGAGAGTCAATTCCTAGGAAGGTTGATAAGAAGTCCAGGGGGACCAGGGTCCCCAAGGAGGGGTAAGGGGTCCAAGGCTGTCAAGGAGGAGAAAAGGAGAAACACTTTTGTCTACACTGCTTTGTCTCAGTCAATATAACAATGAATCTTGCTCAAGGATATGTCTCTCCTTCACAAGAACCTTCTGACTAATCCTGTTACCTTAAGATGTGTGTTGTGGGAGTGGGCCTCATAGAAGCTTATGTGAGGCCTTGCTAAGACTGGCAGGGGGCACCCTCCATCCCCCTTCTCATGTCTGTGTCAGAAGCTTTCTCGGTCCTTTCTCACTTTAATAAAACTCTGCTGCACAAATGCTCTTGAGTGGTCAAGCCTGGTCCCTGGTCCCGAAGCTCAGTCTTCTTTGGAGACCATGAATTCCGCATCGTTCACCATAAGCTATCAGTCATTGGTGTCTTTAATGAGATTAGAAGTTTTTAACATTTTTAAACACTCAACATATCTGCTTTCAAAAAATCATGGAAAAATGGAATGAAAAATGGACTGATTTGCATGGTCAGGCCAGTGGATACACAGAAGGCACAGGCTTGTGTTCCTCCAACTGGGTGGGAGTCCTGGTGAGCCTATGCTTGGATGTAGTAATGCAAACTGGACATGATATAAATTAAATCTGAATAAGGCTGGATAAAGCAAAGTTCTCTTCCACCACTTCAATGGAAAAGTCATAGTCAAATCAGTTGGTTCCTGGAATTTTTGAAAAACTGCAAAAGCTGTTAACATAATTCAACAAAATAGATGGGAATGAGAGAAAGAATTCTCTCTCATACACACTCAAAATATTGTTTTTCTCTTTCAGGTACAAACACTTGTACAAATACAAATGTTCATTTGCTGTGTTTATTGTTTTTATAATAATAACGAACATTTATATAATTCTTACCAAGTGATAGGCAATGTTTTATATAAAGGAATAAAGTATAAATTTACACTATATTTATAAATATGAATAAATAATATATTTATAAACATACATATATTATAAATATATGCTCTATTTTTGACTCTTTGCAACCCCATGAGGTTCTCCAGGCAAGAATACTGGAGTGGGTAGATTCCCTTTGCCAGGGGATCTTCCCAACTCAGGGATCAAACCTGTATCTCCTGTGTCTCCTGCACTGGCAGGCAGATTTTTTACTATCTAAGCTGTCACAGAAGCCCCCAAAATATAAATATATATGTGTATATACACACACAAAGTGTAAATGTACACTGATTTATACACTCCAGTGTATATAGTGTACACACTAAAGACTGGTCTTCATACAGCCCTGTGAGGCGCCTGTTCTTATCTGTTTAATAGGGAAGGAGACCAAGGCCTATTGGTACTAACTTTGCTCACCAAGGCCGCACGGCTCGCCAGCAGCAGCTGGGGTTCAAATCCAGGCATCTGCACCGAGTCTGGCTCCTGAGGTTGCCATGCCCCCCTTTCCCTGTCGCCGGCTTCATGAAGGTGGAGACTTCCCTGTTAAGCTACAGAGCGGGAATGGCCCTGGCTGCAAAGGCACTCAGGCCTACATTCTGGACTCAGAGTCTCAGAATTCATAAATTGCTGTAAATTCTCTCTCTCACAAAAAAAAGGTCCTGATTTATGGTTTTACTTGCTTTCCATGGTGCAAATATGCCTAATGTGACTAATTCTAAGTTACCTGTAGTTTAACAACTGACTTGCAAAATTCCTGAAATTCTAATAATCAGCTGTTGCAAGCTGATAGAAAAAGGCTCCAAACTGCCAAATTGTAACTGCACAGCGTTGTTCAAAGTCGAGTCGCCATCATCTGCAGCAGTGGCATGGGCGGCTGCTCACTCATCTTTGTTAAATTAAGTTTGCCCCAGCTTCTCACACTGTCAATTCTCTGTCTCAGTACTAGATGCACTGCTGAAAAGTTAGCTGAAAAAAAGTCTGCAAAACGGCCAGCTAAGTGTCTGGGCTTTAGTAGAACCTACGTGTTAATTCCTGTCGTTTTGGATTACTCCTCCTTAGGAAGTGTCTTCTTCCTGGTGGGAGTGCGGTGAGCGAATGAACAAGTGGAGAATGAGTGCTTTGGTGAAGAGCGTCAGTCTTAAACAGGGTGCATGGCTTTGGTCTTCATCAGTCAGTGCGTGTCGGGGGAAGTATGTGGCGACAGTCATGTTTTACCGTGATTTTAAAGGTCTCTTCTGCCTCAGCCCAGGAATGTGAATTCAAACGACCACAGGGCAAGCTGCTAAGTGATTAAAACCTGCTCAGGGTGAATGGAGCTGGGAGTGGATGGGATTAAGACAGGCAGGAGCTCTCACGCCCACCATACAGGCACGTTTGAACATTTTCAGACTTCTGTGCGAGCCAAATAAAATGTCTTGGATGAGCATGGCTCCTGTGTGTGCATGCTAGCTAAGCCGTTCCAGGCGTGTCCAACTTGCTGCGACCTTCTGGACTGGACCTGCCAGGCTCCGGGGACGCATAGGACTCCCCAGGCGAGAATACTGGAGTGGGTTGCCATGCCTTCCTCCTGCGGATCTTTCTGACCCAGGGATTGAACCCTTGTCTCCCGTGGCTCTTGCACTGCAGATGGCTTCTTTACCTCTGAGCCACACGGGGAGCCCTGATATGGCTCACGGGCCGCCGGTATTCCAACTCTGCTTTCGGAATAAACTCTGGGGGCTAACACTGGCTTAATGTGAAATCTGGTTGTGCTGCTTACTAGCTAGTGGTCTTGAGACCAGTTAATTAAACTCTCTGCCACCATATCCAAGGGGTGAGAGTGACCCCCCAGAGGAAGGGGCTCTCCAGGGATCAGGAGCGAGGCCAGGCATGCAAACAATCAACTGTTAGCCCCGGATGGCTCCCGGCCAAGAGGCGTGGAGGTAGGGACAGTCTCACTTGACTCTTTTTTCTTCTGCATATTGCCCAGAAGAAAAAATTTCTCTGTGCTATTATTGGAGACCCCCTAGCACAGTAACTGTTCGCAAACTTGGATGCCCATTATAACCACATGGAGAGTTTTTTTTTTTTTTTAAAGTGATTTCTGATTCCAAGCCCTCCACCTCCATGTGGGCTGGATCTGGGGGAGTGGGCTGGAAATCAGGTGATTCTAACATCTCGATTAAGAGACAGTCCCGAAAGACGGAAAGAGGGAAAAAAGCGATATGATTTTCCAGGCCATTATGAGAATTACTTTTATGTACATTTGCAGCATGCTATTTTCCTTAACAAATGCACAAAGGCTTTCCACTGGACTTCAAATAAATAAAAACACAACAGCCATTTAGAAAAAAAAGTTTTCTGGCTTCATGCACATTTGCATTAATTCAAACTGTTTTCTGTTTAAAAAAGTGAATTCTGCCATCATGAGACATAGAGGATGACATGTGATTGTCGCTTTAAAACGTGAATATCCTATCTGTCATCTCTCTCTGAATTCTGCTGTGCCCTCTGGACGAACTCCCACCAAGATAAAGCTTAAGCAATTCACCTAATTTGCCAGGAGGCAGCTTACCTATTTAGGTTAGGGTACCAGAGTTGATGAGGAATTCTTTGGGAAGCCAAGCACAAGTTTTTGCTTTCAACTATTTATAGCAATCAGCTGGCTTTCCCAGCCCCTCATTAGATCAATCATGGCCATTGTCTTACAGTTGAGTGGGAAGTCGTTACAGGTGGGAGAAGGCGCAATGCCTCTAATTCAGCAGAGGCCCCCTAACAGGAAATCTGCGAGGAATTATAATCAAATAGGAGGCTTGTCAGGAGAACGGGGTTGCTTCCAAGGCAGGATCTCTGAAGCCTTCCTGGATTCTGGGTTGAACATAAAATAAAATGTAGAGAGATACTACCACAAATGCACTTGGACAAGGAGAGGACAGCATTTTCTTCATGTTGCAAGTCTGGTGGTGGGTTTTCGGCTCTCGCTGAAACGCCGCTTGGTGCTGACACACTTAGACTTGGCGGGGGCGTCTCTTTTTTACAGGCCATTTGTTTGGGAATGTGTTTTACAGGTGGCCCTGCCGCTGAGTCCAAACCCTGGGCCTATGCTACGTCGTAGGCTGCTCGTCTCTGCGGCTGAATCAAGTATCACATATTATGAGCTGCTGGCAGCCAATTTGGGGCGAAGTTCTTTTTCCCTCACTTTGCTTTTCCCTGGCCTATTGAGCCACCACAGTCGAAAGCCAGCTGAATCCATCACGAGGGGACAGGCAAGAGGGAGCTTGCTGGGCTCTGGGCTTCTGGTTGGTCCCAGGATGTGGGCTCTGGGGTGACCCCAGGAGCATGAGGGTCTGGTTTAGCATCACTCCCATTAAAACGAGCCTCAGAAATCAGTTTATTTGAAGGAGTTAATGCAAGTGCTAGATATTTTCTACCCACTGGCAGAGGGGAGAAGTAGTGCATGCGTCTGAATAAATAACTGAAAATGGCTTCTCACTGTTCAGGAAGTACAATCAATTTGAAATTAGGATTATGGAAACATCTGCGAAAATTCAAGTGTCATCTCAATTTGGGCTCATTCAGATCCTGTATTTTTCAACTTCCCAAGCAGTGCATTTAAAATCTAATCCTAATTAACACACATAGTTTAATTATAGCCAACAAAATATTCTACAAAAATTGTGTGTGCTGGTTGGGGGGATGGGTGGGGAGGAAGGAGGCGAGGGGGAAACCAGACAAATGTTCCCTGATTGTAAAAACTCTTGTTTGGTTAATATAAATCCTCAAGATTTTAAACACACACTGAAGTTTGCTTGTCAGGAATCAAAGTCACATTAGAAAACCGTGGAGCCTCCTTGCATCCTAAATCTACTTTCTTTCTATTTCTCCTTAACCTGGAAAGAACAAAGGCCTCATTAATTTGGCTCATACACTCTCTTTTGTGAAGACCTCTGTTGCTTTGTTTATTTTTTCCCTCTGATCAGAAGATAAACCTTTATGGTTGTGTTTGAGTACAAATAAAGACGTAAATCCGCTTGCATAAAGCAGGCTTTATGGGCTACGGCTTCAGTGATGAGGAACACCTCTAAGGGTTTGAAGGTTTGACTCAAAGGCGCCTAACATTTTTGGATGCTTTGCTGGAAACTCTTTCTGATCCACCAAACACAACAATCTGCCTTCTTGCAGAAATATTCGTGCTTTCCCCTCCCAAACCTGGCGGAAATGGGATACGCAAAGGGAACATAAATTTAAAGAAAACAAAACAGAAATCAAGCAAACAAGCGGGGGAAGACCCCATCTGGAAGCTTAAAAATAATTTTAACTAAAATGGACTCTGGGAGAGAGCATAAAAATTCGAGTTCATTTTAGACTTGGTCATTTTACCTCATTATTTTGATCAATTGTCCTTTTTAGGAGATATTAAATACTTTGTTCTTCTATTACTCATGTTAAAATTCAGAGGACTAACTTCTACCCAAGATTCTGTTTGTGGAATTTAATTATATCCCTATTTTTGAAAAGAGAAAAACATTCAAATTCTTGGTGTCACTCTGAAAATTTTGTTGTGATGTTGGTTGTAATGAAATTTGAGTCTCTGTTACTGTTAAGCAAGTTTCTAAGTTTAGGTTTCTAAGTATACAGTAGTGGTATCTCTTCTTATATTAATATGACTGTAATTTCCCACACTAACCCCAATCTTGTTCGTTCATTTTTTTCTTTCTTTCAAAACTCATTCCCTTTAGCATTTAATAGTCTGTGTACTTGCGTTATTTGTAAGTTAATTCTGTTTCTTTGTCCATCAAAATTTGTAAGATTTTATTACAATGGGATGTTTTTAGTTGGTTAACAGTGATATGAATTAAAGACATTTTGTTGAAAAGAATTCTGCATTTCTTTGCAGAAACCAGGGGCTCAGAAAGGCTAGTACAGTAGGAATGTAAGGCGTTTAACGTGTAAAGACTAAAATCAACCTTGAAAAGTTGTCTGTAGATAAGTTTTGATTAAAGCCTGTTGAATAGCAGAGCTAACAATCTTTTCTTTTTACCAATTCTTATTCTCTTTCATTTTTTCCCCTCTCTCTTCTTCTCCTTTCTCTTTCCTAGTGCCTTACCTTCCAAAATGAAGAAAGAGATGGCTCTTTCCTATCTTTGTCTTAAAGTCTAGCATCAGACCTGGCACACAATAAGAAATAAAAGAATCAATCCTACTCAGTCATTGGCTCCCATGATGAAATTTTGGCTGGATGTAGGAAGGTAGCGATAGAATCAAGCGTAAGGATCTCATGGTGGAAAAATTATTATAAGCCATTTTTAAATGGTGTTTTATAATGGTAATGGTTAAAGAAGTCACAAAATAAGAACGGAGATGCAAAAGATTTGGAGCCCAGGCTGTGGGGTCCAACCATTTGGATTCTAATCTCATGTCTCCTTATTAGCTGTATGATACAGCGAGTTGCCTAACCTCTATAAGCTTTGGTTTCCTCACCTATAACCTGAACCTAGGACTTTAAGTAAGAATCGAATCAGATAATGCTTGTCAGTGCCTAGTTTAAGATCGTACACTGAAGCGATTATTATAAGAAATATTTTCACTTTTGGCATAATAATTTAAAGATCTGAGGGAAACAAACGCCAACAGCTGAACTGTACAGAACACCGAGGACTGAAATGTCCCCAGACTCTTTAAACCCCTCCCAGATACTCTGTGGCACAAGCTCTAGGCTCTGTCTGGATTCCAGGCCCTTTTCCTGCTGGAACGTGGAAACGGCTGGCTTGCGGAAAGGCACAGGTTACTCTGGGGTGAGGAGTGAAGTATGGAGGGGCAGAAGTGCAGCTACCAGTTCAGGCAAAACAGCAGTTATAATAAACCAGATTTTCCAACCTTCCCCTACTTCACATGCATCTAAACGCTTCCCCAAAGACTCAGACTCCCAGTGCGATGGAAGCAAAACCACCCTTGACCCAGAAAGGGCAGTCATCTAACAGGCATTCTGTTACTGTAGGATTGGAGACCTAAGAATTAGAGCAGAAGTAAGTTAAGAATCTATTTGTAACACAAAAGCGAATAAGAATAATGATCCCATTTTGATTTCAAATATATAGTCATGACACTAAGACTATATTTCTAGCTATAGAAGTTGTAAAACATAGAAATTTACTTAAAAAAAATTGGAGTCAGAAATCGATTTTATTGCTGTGGCCAATCTATAAGGAAGCAACATGATACTTTTGCTATCAACATATGCATGTGTGAGAATGTGTAGGTGAGCAGAGGTGGGCAAAGATTTCTGGTGTCAGTAAACAGAACACAAAAGACTGGTGATGGTGGCAACAGGCAGAGTGTGGAGGAGATAGGTGGAAGCAGCAACCTGAAATCATGCAACGTGGGCTGGGACTCAGCCCTACAGCCTGTTAGCTGAGATCACACCTTGCATCAAGACCTAATGAAGCTCACGTTCTTGATGTCTTGATGGCAGAAAGAAATCGTGAGAGACAAAGTAACAGGTAAGAAGCGGATTTATTTAGACAGAAACACACTCCACAGAGAGTGTAGGCCACCTGAGAAGGCCTGGCTCCGCGGTAGAGGGTTGCCAGTTTTTATGTTGTTCAGCTGCTAGGTGGTGTGCGACTCATTGTGACCCCATAGATTGCCAGGCTCCTGCATCCTCCCCTGTCTCCCGGAGTTTGCTCAGATTCATGTCTGTTGAGTTGGCGATGCTATCTGGCCATCTCATCCCCGGCCACTCCCTTCTCCTTTTTGCCCACAATATTTCACAGCATCAGGGTCTTTGCCAATGAGTTGGCTCTTTGCATCAGGTCAAAGTATTCAAGCTTGAGCTTCAGCGATAGTCCTTTCAATGAATATTCAGGCTTGATTTCCTTTAGGGTTGCCTGGTTTGATCTTCTTCCACTCAAGGGACTCTCAAGAGTCTTCTCAAACACCACAGTTCAAAAGCATCAGTCAATCCTTCGGTGCTCAGCCTTCTTTATGGTCCACCTCTCACATCCATACATGACTAATGGAAAAAGCCATAACTTAGCCTATAGAGACCTTTGTCAGCAGAGTAATGTCTCTCTCTGCTTTTTAATACGCTGTCTAGGTTGGTCATAGCTATCCTTCCAAGGAGCAAACATATTTTAATTTCATGGCTGCAGTCACCATCCGCAGTGGTTTTGGAGCCCAACTAAATAAAATCTGCCACTGCTTTCACTTTTTCCCCTTCTATTTGCCATGAAATAGTGGGACCAGATGCCATGATCTTAGTTTTCTGAATGTTGAGTTTTAAGCCAAACTTTTGCTCTCCTCTTTCACCCTCATCAAAAGGCTCATTAGTACCTCTTCACTTTCTGCCACTAGAGTGATACTTCGGCACATTTGAGGTTGTTGATATTTCTCCTGGCAATCTTGATTCCAACTTGTGATCCATCCAGCCTGGAATTTCATGTGAGGTACTCTGCATATAAGTTAAATAAGCATGGTGATACAACTTTGTGGTATTCCTTGCCCAGTTTTGAACCCATCAATCATTCCATGTCTGGTTCTGTTGCTTTGTGACACACATATGGGTTTTTTAGGAGACAGATAAGGTAATCTGGTACTCCTGTCTCTTTAAGAATTTTCCACAATTTGTTGGGATCCACACAATCAAAGGCTTTAGCATAGTGAATGAAACAGAAGTAGATTTTTTTTTTTAACTCCCTTGCTTTCTCCAAGATCCAACAAATGTTGGCAATTTGATCTCTGGTTCCTCCTCTTTTTCTAAACCCAGTTTGAACATCTGGATGTTCTCAGTTCATGCACTGCTGAAACCTAGCTTGAAGGATGTTGAACATAACCTTGCTGGCGTGTGAAATGAGGACAGTTCTATGGTAGTTTGAGCATTCTTTGGCATTGCCCTTCTTTGGGATTGAAATGAAAACTGACCTTTTTCAGTCTTGTGGCCACTGCTGTGTTTTCCAAATTTGCTGACATACTGAGTGCAGCACTTTCACAGCATTGTCTTTTAGCATTTGAAATGGCTCAACTAGATTTCTGTCACCTCCAATAGCTTTGTCCATAGTGATGCTTCCGAAGGCCCACTTGACTTCACACTGCAGGATGTCTGGCTCTAGGTGAGTGACCACACCATCGTGGTTATCCAGGTCATTAAGACTTTTTAGTATAGTTCTTCTGTGTATTCTTGCCCCCTCTTCTTAATCTCTTCTACTTCTGTTAGGTCCATACCATTTTGGCCTTTATTGTGCCCATCCTGCATGAAATATTCCTCAATATCTCCAGTTTTTTTTAAAGAGATCTCTAGTCTTTCCCATTCTATTGTTTTCTTCTACTTTGCATTGTTCATTTAAGACTTTTTAAAAAATGTCTCCTTACTTTCTCTAGAACTCTGAATTCAGTTGGCTATATCTTTCCCTTTCTCTCTTTGCCTTTCACTTCTTTTATTTCCTCTGCTAGTTGTAAAACCTCCTCAGACATTTTTTTCCCATTTACTTTTATTTGGGATTGTTTTCTTGGTCACCGCTTCATGTACAATGTTACAAACCTCCATCCATAGTTCTTCAGGCACTCTATCTACCAGATCTAATCCCTTGAATATATCACCACCTCCACTGTATAATCATAAGAGAGTTGATTTAGGTCATTCTTGAATGACCTGGTGGTTGTCTCTACTTTTTTCAATTTAAGCTTGAATTTTGTGATAAGAAGCTCACGATCCAAGCCACAGTCAGCTGTAGATATTGTTTTTGCTGACAGTGTAAAGCTTCTCTGTCTTCAGTGCAAAGAACATAATCAATCTGATTTTGATATTGACCATCTGGTGATGTCCCTGTGTAGAGTTGTCTCTTGTATTGTTGGAAAAGGATGTTTGCTATGACCAGTGTGTTCTCTTGACAAAGCTCTGTTAGCCTTTGCCCAGGTTCATTTTTAACCCCAAGACAGGACTTGCCTATTTGGTCCTTGGCCAGAGTCAGTTTATACAAGGAAGAAATGCTTGATGTAGTTGGACAGAAGAGAATCTCTTTCCTAGGAATTTGAAACATGAGTGAGTTACACAGGGACAGGAGGTGGTTTGGAGTTATCGTTTCATTTTCAATATCCCCGGGTTCTTGTTGTCTGCTTCTTTTCCACCCAATACCTTGTTCAGGTCTCCCTCAATTCCATGAGCTCTCTAGTTTTTCCTCTAATAAATCTCTCCCCAGCCTCCAACCTTTTGCATTAGTTCAGTAGCATTTACTTGCCTCCGAAAGGACCTTCAAGCTCAACATTCAGAAAACTAGGATCATGCCATCCAGTCCCATCACTTCATGGCAAATAGATGGGGAAACAGTGGAGACAGTGGCTGACTTTGGTGGCTCAGATGGTAAAGCATCTGTCTACAGTATGAGAGACCCAGTTTCGACCCCTAGGTTGGGAAGATCCCCTGGAGAAGGAAATGGCAATCCACTCCAATACTATTGACTGGAAAATCCCATGGACACAGGAGCTTGGTAGGCTACAGTCCACGGGGTTGCAAAGAGTTGGACACGACTGAGCAACTTCACTAAAATTACTGCAGATAGTGATTACAGCCATGAAATTAAAAGACGCTTACTCCTTGGAAGGAAAGTTATGACCAACCTAGACAGCATATTAAAAAGCAGAGACATCATTTTGTCAACAAAGGTCCATCTACTCAAGGCTATGGTTTTTCCAGTAGTCGTGTATGGATGTGAGAGTTGGACTATAAAGAAAGCTGAGTGCCAAAGATTTGATGCTTTTGAAGTGTGGTGTTGGAGAAGACTCTTGAGAGTCCCTTGGACTGCAGGGAGATCCAACTAGTCCATACTAAAGGAGATCAGTTCTGGGTGTTCATTGGAAGAACTGATGTTGAAGCTGAAACTCTAATACTTTGGCCACCTAATGCAAAGAACTGACTCACTGGAAAAGACCTTGATGCTGGGAAAGATTGAAGACTGGAGGAGAAGTGGACAACAGAGGATGAGATGGCTGGATGGCATCACTGACTCAATGGACATGAGTTTGGGTAAACTCCTGGAGTTGGTGATGGACAAGGAGGCCTGGGGTGCTGCAGTCCATGGGGTCGCAAAGAGTTGGACATGACTGAGTGAGTGAACTGAACTGAACTGAAAAGGACCTTATGTGATTTATTCCCTATTCCCATCTCTACCTTGGTTATGGTGGCTGAACAATCATATGAATTTAAGAGGATTAAACAGGTAAGTATAAAAATTTTGTTGGTCCTATAGATCAAGCCATTTCCATGATTTACAAAATAGAAAACAGCAAAAAAATTGCTTTGTAATAGCTTGTTTTCATTCCTAAGCTTAAGAAAAATAAGTCAGTGGGAAGTGATGAGCTGGGCAGGCTCTGGAGACTGAGACTCAATTCTGTCATTCACTGTTGCTGTTGTTCAGTCACCCATTCGTGTCTGACCCTTTGTGACCGGACTGCAGCACGCCAGGCCTCACTGTCCCTCACCATCTCCCAAAGTCTGCCCAAGTTCATGAGCATTACATCAGTGATGCCATCCAGCCATCCTTTCCTCTGAGGCCCTCTTCTCCTTCTGCCCTCAATCTTTCCCAGCATCAGGGACTTTTCCAGTGAGTCAGCTGTTCGCATCAGGTGACTAAAATATCAGCATTTCAACTTCAGCATCAGTCCTTCCAGTGAGTACTCAGGATTAATTTCCCTCAGGATTGACTGGTTTGATCTCCTTGCTGTCTAAGGGCCTCTCAGCAGTCCTGTCGCGCACCACAGTTTGAAGGCATCAGTTCTTTGGCGCTCTGCTCTCTTCAGGTCCAGCTCTCACAACCGTATGTGACCACTTGGAAGACCATAGCCTTGACTACATGGACCTTTGTTGGTAGTGTCTCTGATTTTCCACACACTGTCTAGGTTTGTCATAATTTTTCTGCCAAAAAGCAAACATTTTCTGATTTCATGGCTGCAGTCACCATCTGCGGTGATTTTGGAGCCCAAGAAGAGGAAATGTCACTGTTTCCACTTTCTCCCCTCTATCTGCCATGAAGTAATGGGGCCAGATGCCATGATCTTGTTTTTTTTTAAACATTTAGTATTAAGCTGGCTGTTTAACTCTCCTCCTTGACCCTCATCAAGAGGCTCTTTATTCCTCTCCTCTTTCTGCAGTTAGAGTGGTATCATCCGCATAGCTGTGGTGGTTGGTGTTTCTCCCACCTGTCTTGGTTGTAGCTTGTAACTCGCCCGTTTCTCATGACGCACTCAGAGTGTAGATTAAACAAACAGGGTGACAGACACAGCCCCACTGCGCGCCTTTCTCCATCTTGAACCAACCTGTTGTTCCATATAGAGTTCTAACTGTCGCTTCATTTACTATGTAACCTTCAATGGTTTCAGCTCTCTGTGACCATGGTTTCTCTATCTGTCAAAACGGAGATAATGTAGAATTGTTGGGGAGATTAAATGAGGACAAACATTATAATACAACTTCATACGGTACTTTTTAAGAGTTCAATAAGTGTTGGTGATTTTTGTTCCTATAAAAAGGTGGGATCAACATTCTTTTTTCCGTTTTATATTTTCAAATACTAAGGCTCTAGAATATGAAATGACTTGGTCAGAGTCACACAATGGTAGAACAAGGACCAAAATTCCAAGTTTTCAGAATGTCATTCACAGATATTTACTGACTGCCTACACTGTCATATGTGGGAATCCAGATCCTTGTCTTCATAAAACTTGTAGTCTGGGGCAGGGCTCAGCTGATTACTATTTGCTGGACAAACCCATCTCTGTTTGCTGTTATTGATAAAATATTACTGGAACACAGCCCCCTGTCTTTGTTAGGCATAGTGTCTGTGGTTTTTACCTGCTGCAAAGAGGGAGTCGAGCAGAGACTGTGCATCCCAAAGTCTAAACCATTTACTATCTGATTCTTTGGAAAAATTTGGCCAAATCCTGGCCCAGTGGCTTTATGATATATTGGTCTAGAGATGTTTTCTTTAATTGTAAAAGGCTAGTTAAAACAAAAAGCAAAAAAAAAAAAAAAAAAAACCTCCTTCAAAATGTGGACAACTTTTAGTCTTTACAGCCTCCATTATACCCAACACAACTTTTTTTTACCACTTCCTGAGAGAAGGATTCTCTTTTTGCAACCGCAAGACGTTGGAAAATGGCTTCTGATGGATCCATATTTCTTCCTCATTATTCTCAATGTTTAATCCTGGATTATCTTTCAGACCTATAGCCTAGTACATTGTCCTTACTTTCCCAACTAGGAAGAAGAAATAATGTGTTATGTCATCCAGTTTGACTAACTTGCAAAACTTCTTGACAGACACACCCTTTAGCCACGCAGTCTAAAAGCTGCTCTTTGAATCAACTCCTTTCCTTGATAATAACTGACTTAATCACACACACTGTCTTGCAACATTTAAAAAAAGTTGAATTATTTAATCTGCCCAGTTTCAGGATTTTGGACATGTTTGTCCACATGTTTAAACAAACTTTGATTAGCTGCTTTAACATGTCTCATTTAAAACATATGTGATATGAGATGCGGTAGAACTGTTTCTACAGGAGACAGACATTCTTCCACCAAGGATGACTGAAGGAGCACAGCAGTGTAACTTTTCAGATGAAGTCTTCCTAGCCTTGCTGGTGGGAGGCCGTGAGTGACCCTTGGGCCACAGTGCACAGATCCAAGCATCTGGTTTCCTGAATAAACTCTGTGACAGCTTTGCTTCTGAAGGGAACGCAGCACAGAAACCACCACAGATGGCGAGTCTTGCTGGGATGCGTGGGGCACTGGAATCTGATTTTGAAGTTATTACTTGGATGGATGAGCAGTTTTCTTGGGCAAACAGTGCTTAGAAGAGATCTAAGCCTCACTGCTTAGAAAGGGCCAGGCTAGAATAACCACAGTTATTCCTGGCAGGAACTTTCACAGTCTGAGGAGGACTCAGCCGATGCCTTGAATATGTCATCTACTCACCCACGATGGGTTCCAACTAACTAGCTCAGGTAACCATTTGACAAAGTAAGAGTGATAATTCAGAAAAAAAAAATGCTCAGAAAAGGATGAGTATGAATATTGGGCTGTAGCAAAGTTGTATTCAAGGAAGCTGAGTATCAGTGGGGAAGAGGAACTTGGCTCTACCCACTAGAGGGGAACCAAGCCCACACTCTCAACAGAAAGGGGGTTAAATGCTCCTGGTTGTGTGGGCCACTGCAGCAAGCAGCTGGCCCAAGCCACCACCCCGAGTTAACTAGGTGTGTTTGAAAACAAAATTCAGAAGAAAGAGAAAGGGAGTGACTTCAGCGATTCTAGAGCTACTTGGAATAAAAATTTACACCAGAACAGACGTGCTACACTGTGGGTGTCAGGCCAGTTTACAAGGTTGTTACATGGACTCCTCAGAAGTTTAGTGTATTTTTTGTTTCTAAAGTTGAAGTATGATTGATGTCCAGTCTTTTGTGTGAGTTATAAGTGGTGTGTGCTGCAGTGATTCACAGTTTGTAAATGGTGTGTTTCATTCCTAGTTATTGTATTACACCGGCTGCATTCCTCGCGTTGTACAATAGATCCTCGTAGCTTACGTCGTACATAATTGTTTGTGCCTCTTAAACATCTGCCCATACATCGCCCATCTTCATTCCTTCTTCCTAAGGGTAACCACTGACTTGCTTCCTGTATCTGTGAGTCTGGTTTGTCATTGTTGTTATTATATTCACTAGCTGTATTTTCTAAGCTCCACATCTACCTGATATCATACAGTATTTATCTGTCTCTGACTCATTTCACTTACATAATACCAAGTCCATCTATGTTGCTAAAAATGGCAAAATTTAAGTCTTTTTAATGGCTGAATAGTAATCGTGTGTGTGTGTGTGTGAGACATAGTCTTTATCCACTCATTTATTGATGGACACAGACTGTCTTTACTATCTTGGCAATTGTAAGTAATACTGCTATGGACATTGGGAAGCATGTACCTTTTCAAACTAGTGTTTTTGTGTTTTTTTTGGATGCATAACTTCAAGTACAATTGCTGGGTCAGGGAGTTGGTGATGGACAGGGAGGCCTGGCGTGCTGCAATTCATGGGATCACAAAAAGTCAGACATGACTGAGCGACTGAACTGATAGCAGTTATATTTAGTTTTAAAGAAGTCTGCGTACTGTTCTCCACGTGGCTACACCAACAGTGTGCAAGGGTTCCATTCTATCTATAATCTTGTCAACACGTGTTACTCGTGTTTGCGCTCTTTCTGATGGTTGCTGCTCTAACAGGTGTGAGGGGACATGTGGCTGTGGTTTCGATCTACATTTCTCAGGTGGTTGATGATGTCGAGCACCTTCTCCTGTGCCTACTGGCCAGCTTCATGTCTTCTTTGAACATATCTCTGTTCAGATCTTCTGCTCATTTATTAATCAGATTGGTTGTTTTCGATGTTGAGTTATATGAGACATTTATATAGTTTTTATATTAACCCTTTATTGGTCATATTATTTGCAAATATTTTCTGCCATTTAGTAGGCTGTGTTTTTGCTTTGTCAGTGGTTATGCAAAAGCTTCAGGTTCAATTACATCCCATCAGTTTATTTTTGCTTTTATTTCTATAACTGTAGGTGGTGAATCCAAAAAAATACTGCAATTATTTTTGTCAAATTTATGTCAAGGAGTATTCTGCCTGGGCTTTTCTCTAGGAGTCTTATGGTTTCCAGTCTTGCATTTACATCTTTCATCCATTTTGGGTGTAGTGTTAGAGAATATTCAAATCTGATTCTTTTTACACATAGGTGTTCAGTTTTCCCAGCACCAGCTAGTGAAGATGCCTTTTCTCCATTGTATAGTCTTGCCTTCTTTACTGTAGTTTAGTTGACCACGCTCTGTGGGTTTATTTGAGAGTGAAGAAAGTGAAAGTCGCCCAGTCATGGCCAACTCTTTGTGACCCCAAGGCTTATACAGCCCATGGAATTTTCCAGGCCAGAATACTGGAGTGGGTAGCCTTTCCCTTCTCCAGGGGATCTTCTCAACCCAGGAATCGAACCCAGGTCTCCCCCCTTGCAGGTGGATTCCTTACCAGCTGAGCCACCAGGGAAGCCTGGGGTTTATTTGGGGGTTCTCTATTCTAGTTCGTTGATCTATGTGTCTGTTTTGGGCTAGTACCATCCTGTTTTGATTACTGTAGTTTTGTAGTATAGTCTGAAGTCAAGAAGCATGATTCCTCCAGTTCCGTTCTTTCTTAAGATTGTTTTGAGTATTCAGAGTCTTGTATGTTTCCATACAAATTTAAAAATATTTCTTCTAATCCTGTGAAAAATGCCATTGGCGTTTTGATAGGGATTGCACTGAATCTGTTGATTGCCTTGCGGGAGTGTGGTCATTTTAACAACACTGATTCTTTTGATTCAGGAATATGGTATCTATTTCCGTTTATGTCATCTTCAGTTGACTTCATCGGTATCTTGCAGTTTTCCCAGGACAGGTCTTTTACCTCCTTGAAGTGAAGTAAAGTGAAAATGTTAGTCACTCAGTCATGTCTGACTCTCTGCCATCCCATGGACTGTAGTTCTCCAGACTCCTCTATCCATGGAATTTTCCAGAAGAGAATAATGAAGTGGGCTGCCATTTCCTACTCCAGGGGATCTTTCCAACCCAGGGATAGAACCTGTGTCTCCTACATTTCCAGGTGGGTTCTTTACCACTGAGCCCCCTAGTGCTTCCTTACTGATTTTCCCATTTGGACGTCTGTCCACTGACGTAAGTGGGTATTAAAATCCCCAACTATTATTGTGTTATTGTCAATTTATCCCTTTGTGGCTGTTAATATTTGCTTTATATATGAATAGGTGCTTCTGTTGGGTGTATATATATGTTTACAATGGTTGTATATTCTTGAATTGATCCCTTGATTATTTTAGAGTATCCTTTGTTTCCTGTGATAGCCTTTATTTTACAGTCTGCTTGTCTGACACACACATTGTCACACTGGCTTTATTTCTCATGAGACGGCTTTTTCCGTGTCCTCACTCTCAGTCTGCAGGCGTCTCTAGACCTGAAGCAGACAGTGTCTTGCAGTAGTTATCCATAGTCAGTGCCTGCAGATCCCCTGTGGACAGTGTATTGTTTTTCTGTCGCTCAGTCGTGTCCGACGCTCTGCGACCCCATGGACTGCAGCACACCAGGCTTCCCTCTCCTGCACCATCTCCCAGAATTTGCTCAAACTCCTGTCCATGGAGTCGGTGATGCTATCCAACCATCTCATCCTCTGCCGTCCCCTTCTCCTCCTGCCTCTAGTCGTTCCCAGCATCAGGGTCTTTTCCAGTGAGTCAGTTCTTAGCATCAGGTGGCCAAAGTATTGGAGCTTCAGCTTCAGCATCAGTCCTTCCAATGAATATTCAGGACTGAGTTCCTTTAGAATTGGCTGGTTTTGATCTCAAGGGGAGATCCAGAAGTCCTGGGGACAGAGGATATATACAGGCCTTATTTCTGTATCCATTCAGCCGCTCTTTGCCTTTTGGTCAGAGTATTTAGTCCATTTACATTTAAGGTAATTAGGGATATAAATGTTCTCATTGCCACTTTGTTAACTGTTTCGGGGTTGTTTTTGTGGATCATTTTCCCCCTTTGTCTTCTTTTGTTCTCTCACGAGTTGATAACCAGCTTTAGTGTTCTGTTTGGATTCCCTTTTTTTCTTTTGTATGTAATCTCTATACATATGTATGATTGTTCTACACTCCTTAGCATTTTAAAAACGTTTAATTTTGACTTCTCCTTAGCATTTTACTCTTGAAATGGAATGTGCTAATTTTCTTAGTCTTCTCTGGGCCATTTCCCACTGGTCTTGCTCTTCAGTCCTAAAGGTATCTCACCAGGGAGCAGGAAGGACAGGTCCATTTCGTGGTATGTACTGGTCTTGCAGTCCATTACTCTGGTGGGTGATGGGGACTGGGTCCACAAGGACCCGCACAGCACAGTGAGGAAGGTGGGAGCCCTGTGATGAGGTGGTGATGGAAAGCCAGTTGTGCTCAATTCAGTTGGAAAAGTGAGAAACAGCGAGTGATTTTCTTCACACAGTATTCCTTGTGCCATTTCATCGGGTACTTTAAATGCCCCTTTTGGCCTTCCGGTTTACTTTTTATCTAAGTAGCCAAATAAATTAATTTGAGTCTCTACCTTGTATTGGATAAAGAAGTTCAGTCCTTTCTCTAATACATTTGAAGACTTTTGGGTAGGGGCCGATGCTTACAGACAGAGTTGCTTTCTGCCCTCTCACCGGCTCTGGGCTGCCTTGCGGCTTCTCTGGCTTCCCAGCGCCACCTCCCTGAGAGTTCCAAGCTTTTCTGTTGTGCTCTGCCCTACAGATGTAGGCCCAGCCCCTGCTTCACTCACCAAAGCAGGCTGCTCCAAGGCTGACATTTCTTTCCGCGCTTCATGAAAGGACCCTAGGAATGAAGGTGGGGTGCAGAGTGGCAAGGGTGCCACAGATGGGCATTGCAGCATGGAGCAGGAGGCTAATTCAAATCAGGAAGCCAGAGCTCCTTCAGCAGAGCCCCTCACACAGAGCTCTCTCACGTGGCCTCTTCCCCTGGAGCCTCTTCTGCAGCCACGTTGCTAGAGTCCTGCTGTTCCCCTCCCCCACTGCCCAATTCTTCCTCCATTCCTGTGTCCCACCTCTAAGTCAATCAGCTAGCTTCCCGGAGGAAATCTCGACGTCCCTCAAGGGGCCCACACAGACTTCAGTGGCCCAGGTAGATAACTTTTCACACTAAGCTGAATGTATTCAGCCTCTCTTTGTCTCCACCTCCCTGTTTCAGAGCAGAGTTGGAAGTACTCTACAAAATAAAAAAAAGATCCTGTGCAACTCTATAAATAAGAAATCTTATAATAACCCTGAAAATAAGAAAAAAATGGAAAAAACTTTCTACTTCAGGTGGATCCAATAGGCATCTCTTAGATCAACTCTCAACCCATGGACCATTTATTAAATAGCAAATCTGATTTTCTTCTCTGAGTTGGGTTGGAAAGAGCATATGGGTTGGAAGTCTGTGGAGCCAGGGGTCTTGCTCTGAGTCTTCCTCCAAGGAGCGCTATGTCCTCAGCAAGGTCCTCATTCCTTTCTTACCCTCAGGCTGCTTACCTGTGAACAGAACAGGCAGAGTCAGACCAAGACGTCCTTAACTGTGCTCTTCGTATGCCAGCTCGGCAGCGTGTAACGGGCATTCCAAGGAACACGGATCTCGGGATTCAATCCTGAGGACTGCACATTTCAACCAGCTCGAAAAGCTTTCTTGGCTGCAGAACTTCTCAGATCCCTCAACAAGCTACTGTGACTATGTGGGAGAGACACAATATGCGACGTTTCTCAAAAACATGTGAACGAGCTCCCCTATCCCCCTTTGTAAGTGAGAAACCTATAAATATCTTGCAGAAATGCTGCTTATTGAACACTGTCATTCTAAAGACTAATTAAGATGAGTCATTTCATCCTGTTCATGTTCACATTCCGTTGCAATTGTTTTCACTTGCTCAGCCTGAGTGAAGCAATACCAAGTCAGCGTAAAGGGAGGACTGGCTATTTCTTAATGGCTTTATCTCTCTCTTTTTGGTCATTTAAAAAAAATTCTGAAAATCTCACCTCTGAAAAATTGCAAAGCAGAGTTCTGGGAATGCTGGTAATTGCGGTGTTGTTTGTTCAGATGGCTCTGGGTTCCGCTATGGCCACTGTAGGCCTCCCTCTGCCTTATTGAGCTGCTTTTGCTGCCTGTCACCTGGCGTTCAGGGCTTCCATCTGAGCTATGGCTCTAATGAAGAGACTGAGGAGCTGGGGTCTTAGAAAGGCCAAGCTGCCCTCCTTGGCTCGGTGCCTCTCTCCCACCTGGTAATGCAAACATAGAATCACATTTTTCAAAATGATTCGACACTTTTGTTCACGTTGCAATAAAGATAGTTTCTTTCTAGATTTTCTGATTGTAAAATTCTGGGTAAGTTTTCAAAGTGAACTTTTTCTGGTGGGTGGGAGGATGGTTTCTCCTGTGGGGCTGGTTTTCTAAGAACATACTTTGGGTGATTCAGTCCTCATAAGAATCAAGCATCACGGTGGGTTCTGGAAAGTATTTTGAAGCTATAAAGAAATTTGGTGCATTGCATAATCCTAACTTAATAACCATGACCCAGCAAAGGTTCTATTCTCAACTGTCTCCATATCAAGTTGCTTTCAGGGCCAATTTGCTTCTCCTACGCTTTTATTAGCATATCCAAGCCTAATGTTCTTTTGTCATTAGGCTTGGATATGCTCATTCTTCTCCCCAGGCTCAAGAAGACTTTGGATATCCTCAGTCTGTATAAGGTGTGAGGGACTTGGGTAGATCTTGTGATATGCTACCCAGAATTCCCTTCAGGGATGAGAACGTATATCCCCAGATACTGGAAGGACTGCCCGAAGAGATCTGTATGTCAGTGTCCTAAAGAAGTGGCCTCAGCTGAAGACAGCCTTCTCGCCCCAGGTCAAGTACATTCCGTACTGGTGGGTGATGGGATGAAAGCCTCTGTGCTGCCGCTTTGAAACCCTGTGACCTGGCTCAGTTCTCCCCCAAGACTGCGTTACAGCTCACCTCACCGTGCTAGCCCTGCTTCTTTCTTTCCCCCCACCACAGCTGGGGATATTAAGAACCTTCCTTAATATAACTTCTGCATGCTAATTTTTGTCTTGCTGAGTCCCCACATACAGCAGGGGCTTAATATATTACCAATCTCTGAAGCATACTTGTGTTTTAAAGGAATTCCACAGTGTTAGGGTTATGTTTAACTCAAAGGAAGAATCACTAATGCTTCAAATGCTTGGCAATGTGACATCTGGAAAGGAGTGAAAGAAAGGTGGTTTTACCTATACAGGGAAGGAGTCTTTTTCCCTTTTAATCATGCACGCTTTTATGTCTTATTTAAAATATCTCTCTCTAACTGGAAATCATACAGGTATTGCTCAGTATTTTCTTCTAAAAGTTTGGATATTCTACCATTGGCAATTCCATTTGAAATTGATTTTGCACTGTTGATTTCCCATTTTTATAAGGGACAAAAAGTCAGGTAAAATTAAATATATGCTGTTTGGGGATATAAGCTTCTGTGACAAAACCATGTGCAAAGGGAAGTAAATGATAAACAAAAAAAATCAGTTATTATTGCCTCAGTTCGTGGAGGTGGTGGGTGGAATGAAAAACAAATCTCTTCAATGGAATTGATAAAGTTCTAATAGTTCTAATAATAGTTGAGTTGGGTGGAACACTCATGGGGTATCCACTTTAATCATTAAGCTGTATGATCTATGTATACATTATATATATTCTTTAGTGTATTAATAGTATTTCTGACTTTTTTTAAGAGAGGAGAATGAGAAAACAGGAAGTGAATATAGCAAGAACCGACAGCTCAATGTTTTCCTATAAATGGTATTAGAGACATGGGCAGTAAAGATATAAGATATTACAGCAAATGTATATGTAGATAGGAAAATTCGGCAGTTCCAGAAACATCTTAAAGGCAGGAGAGAGAAGGGGCGTTTGGAGGAGCGATAACCGCATTCCTTGGCAAGGTCACGTGCCCGGGCCGTAACTTTCACATCTACTGTATCATCAGTCCCTCTGCTTTGCACGTCTCATCCATTTATACACGTGTGCTTAGCCACAAAAATTCCTGGATCCCTCCCCAGTGCCCGGAGCTCACATGTGAACGGTTCGTAGTGAAATGTGCTCTAGTCACCTCTGTCTGTGGGCTTACTCAATGGCGTCTTGTCTTGTCCTCCCTAAATTATACGACCGTCAGTGGCCTGGGATCCCACATCTGGCTCCACGCACCCCCCAGAGTCCACAGGAACTCGCTCCCGCCTGACTGGGCTCCAATCTCATCCCCGTGCCCTTTCGGCCACAGGCCTGTTGCATTTATCAGTGCTTGTGCCTGGGTTCTTTTTCCCTTGATCAACTTCTGTTCTTCCTTTCCAAGTCTCTGCTTGCATGTCATTCTCTCCAAGAGGACCTCTCTGCAGTTTTGCACTCCTGACTGCACTTTCACCATCTCCAGGATTTGGTGATCTTTCTATTCTTGCTCTTACGGTCCTATTCACAACACTTCACGATACTTGTTATAATGGCCATTGCAATGATAACTTTGTGTGTTGCTGTCCTTGGTTCAATAAGCAAACTCCCCAAGGACAGGGGCCGGGACTGCTCTGTTTTCCTTTGCCTTAGTGTCTGAACTTTCCCGTGGAAAACACGGAGGGGATGCCCTCCTGCTGCTTCTGCTTCACACTGGAGGCAAAATTCACCCCGGAAATAAAATAAAGTTGGACCCCAGTGAGGAACCAACTCTTAATCCACTCTTGTTCCTATTACAGTTACAGAGCTAGGTTTAGTGGCTACTCACCAACTTAAGAAAAATGAACTAATTGTCAAACTGGAGCATGTTAAAGCTGGAAGGGACCCAGAAAGTCCTCAAGGAAATATCTCTAGGGCAGAGAATGACAGGCAAGAGGAAGAGGAACAAACAACGAAAGCTAAAAACAACTATTTACTAAACGCTTAATATTCATTAGCCTTGTGCAAAGAGCCTTCCCGACAATGACCTCATTTAATCCCTTTGGATTTCCTGAGTGAAGGACCTTTTAGCTTTATTTTACTGTTGAAGAAACTGAAACTCCAAGAGTTAGGTACTTGGTCTTAAATCAAACACCTTGTAAGTGGTGATGCCAAGACTGAAACCCAGGTGTGCCCGACCCTGAACAGTGCTGTCCCACTTTTTCTGTGGTTTCACTAACATGGAAATTTGGATGTGGTAGAACTGAGATTCTGCATTTATGATGAAGTGTTGGTGATTCTGATGTTGCTGGTCCTGGAGACACCAATACTTTGGCCACCTGAGGCAAAGAGCTGACTCATTTGAAAAGACCCTGATGCTGGGAAAGATTGAAGGTGGGAGGAGAAGGGGATGACAGAGGATGAGATGTTGGATGGCATCACCAACTCGATGGACATGAGTTTGAACAAGCTCTGGGAGTTGGTGATGGACAGGGAGGCCTGGCGTGCTGCAGTCCATGGGGTCCCAAAGAGTCCGACAGGACTGAGCGACTGAACTGAACTGAACTGGAGACAGCACTGGAGAACCACTGTTCTGCTGCAGCACTTTCACATTTTACCATGCCTGCAAAGCATCTGGAGATCTTGCTTAAAAAAAAAAGCAGCGTTTGGTCCACTAAGGCTAGGGGACTGGTGATTCTGTATTTTTTTAAATTGCTATTCTTTTTATTTTTTCATTTCTTTAATTTTTATTTATTTTTGGCTCCCCTCTGAGCAGCATGTGGGATGGTAGTTCCCACACCAGGGATCAAACCCATGCTCTCTAGAGTGGAAGCATCAAATCCTAGCTCCTGAACTGCCAGGGAGGTCCCGGGATTCTGCAGGTTTCGCAGGCTCCCCACCGAGGCCTGTTCTCTTCATCCGTGGGCCGTACTTTGAGCAGAAAGGCTCCTCCGGATCCCAAACACAAAGGGCCTATGGTGGGTGGAGGCTAAGACCGGCCTCAGAGCTCGCTTTAGACTGCCCAGCTTCTGGCTGACTCGGGATTCTCTGACGATGACTGTGCTCTCAGGCCGTGTCTAAGGCTGCCTTTGAAAAAAACACAAATCCAGTGATAGCGAACCGCTCTGGTGTAAGACCTCGCGGCCTTTTCTCAGGATCGATCGCTCCAGAGACCACAGTGACTCACTCGAATTCGATGCAATAAGCAAGAGGATTTATTAGGCCGGCGCGCCGGGGTTCAGTCTCCTCGGGAGGAGTGAACCTCGAACACCAATCTCAGGGAACTTTTATACAGAAAAATCACAGGCAGGGGGTAATGAGGTCAGAATGTTGGGAACAATGTGATAAGGGGGGGGCTATGGACAAGTACAGGTGGGATGAGGACATCTGATTGGTGGGGTATACCTATAGGTGATTAAATTGAAACAGTTGGCTGACCACTTATTATGCCAGAAGGACAATTACCCGGAAAAGTTCTAACAGAAAAATACATCACTGAGAGGGAGTCTCTTTGCAAGACCAAGACACTAAATTATAAATCATCTGTTAAGTATTAATAGAATAGGGTTTCGTCAAAGGTCAGGAGGCTCTAAGTCACCAGGTAAGGGAAAGTTATTTTTTATGAGGCATGGCCTGCCTCCGGGGGCTTGAGTACAAGGGGACTTTAAAATTTTAACCTAGGTTCTTCACTGGGAGGGGGAGAGGGCCAGGGACGGCTCGAGGTCCTGTGTGATGTCGATGGGAGCGCTGCTCACGCACCAAGATCCTTACTGCAGCAAATCAAGACGCCAGCCCCTGCTCCCTTCCCAGTGTTTCACAGCGACGTGATGTCAGGAGCTCTAAAAAACCCGCGGCTCATAGTGAAACCCCTAATCAGGTGAGCCTTGTTTTGATTTGAGTCCGCTGACACCGTTTCTCACAGCCCTGCGCTGGCTGGCTCAGGGGCGGCTGGGGGTGAGTTCTGGGAACTCTAACTGATCTTTCAGGTTTACAGGGGCGGGTTCTCTCCCCTCGGAGAAGGGCCGGCTTTCCTGTAAGCCTGCTCCCTCGCTCAGCGGGGGAGCCCGGCCGGTGCCAGGCGGGACCCCGCGCGGCCCCGCCAGTCGCGTCTGGCCGCGGCCCCACGGACCGCAGGTCTCCGCCCGGGTACGGAGGGGCGGCCACGTCCTGCTCCAGGGGCTCCTCCCAGCCCGGGGCCTGACCCCGCATCCCCTGCACTGGCGGGCGATGCTTGACCACCGAGCCCCCGGGACGCCCTCCACGCAGCCTGGCCCCTCACCTCGCGTGGGCGGGGGGCTAGCAAGGCTCCGGACCGTCCGTCCCAGTATTCCGGCCCCAGGGTTCACCAGAGTCGCCTAGAGAAACGAGCTGCTGGTTCATCGTCCGGTTAAATCCAGCCCAGCTTGTCACGGGAGTGTGCGCTTGGGGTGGGCTGGGGTCTCCCCTGGAGGGATGAGGCTGAGGGGTGGGCAGGGCACTCGCGAGGACAGCTCCGCTCACGTCCTCGGAACCGCAGATAAGGGGGGCATCCGGGCCGCGACCGAAGGAGCCGCTGACCCCCGATTCCCAGCCCGGAAACGCGGGCAGTGGGAGGGTCTGGGCTTAACAGCCCTGCCTGTAGATTTCCTTCTGGCTCTGTGGCTTATTAGCTCTGTGGCCTTGAGCAGGTCATTTTAATTCTGGAGACGTAGTTTTCCCATCGGTAACAGGCATAACCCCCTAGCCATACGGTGAGTCTGAGGGTCGGATCCCACGATGTATGCAAAGCTCTTTGTGCCTGGAGCATAGAGTGCACCCCCGAAGCGCTGACCTTCCTCCTCTTCGGTTCTTCCTTTTGTCTTTCCAGCCAGCAGCAAGCAAAAATGATCAGGCTCAGCAAAATGGCAGTTTCAAAGTGCTTTGTGCCAAGGTCCGTTTAGGTTCCAAAACGTTCCCGTTCCACAGCTTATTTCTGGGTTCCCGCGGTCTGCTGTGCGTCTGTGTCGCCTCTGTGCATACTCCTGTCACTCAGCGCGCAGGCAGACACCAACAGATTCTGTCACAGCAGCTTGGTACAGGCCTGCCTCGGCGCTTCATCAGCGAAGATGCCTCTCAGACCTTGAAGGAGCCGCCCTTCCTGGCCAGCTTCATTTTAAGAAATTGGTTGCTTTATTTACAAAGAGATCCTTCCCAAAGGTTTCTCAGCAGAACCTAGGTTGGTGATTTTGTGCAAAGAATTAGAAACTAGGTTCCAACTGTGTCGTTAATGGAGGTCTGTCGCATGTGCGATACAGACGATGCAGGGCCTTAATGTTTTATTAGATTGGAATCATTTCTGGCACTTAAAACATTTTGATGAAATTTGCTCAATTTTCTAGGTGTGTTTTATATGAAAAAAATTAAATGTTTTTTGGCAGTTCTATTAAATGGACACCAGCAACATCTCTGGATAGTTAGTGCTCAGAAATCAATGACAGAGCATTTTAGTTAATCCACCAATTAAGTAAAGAGCTGTACTGAAGTGATTCTCTTTTCTTCTGGGCCACACCTGATGATCACAACTGCATGTGAACAGTGAATCAGAAGCACGGATATTTTCTTCCCAGCTAGGAAAGCAAGGCCACATCAAAATGCACTGCCTTTGTGTGACTTAGTAAAAGGCATCACCTCTGGATAGACATGGGCCCCTGGCTCTCATTTTGGCAAGCAGAGGGTGCCAACTTCCAGCCCTGCTTGGCCTTTGCTAGTCCTTTTGTGCAGTGCACAGAATGAGCAACTGCACACAGGGTCCCGAGAAAAGCCTGGGGTGCACTCTCCTTGCCCACATTAGAAACGTGCCTCTGCCTTGGGCTTCCTCTTCTTGAAAGATTTAGCATGGGAGTCATGTTCCCTTTCCCCATCCTGTGTACATTTCACCAGTGTCTAGGAGGGTAGATTATTTGTTTCATCATCTAAGGCTCCAAGGTACCAGCTCTCTGTTGAGAAGAGATACACTTGGTATATACACGCGAGGATGAATTCTCTAGTAACTCAGTGAAGGGCTATTAATAGTTATATGGTGTGGATTTGAAAAGCCCCCAAAGCCCTTTGTCCCTCAGGGTCTCTCATTTCCTTAAATTCCATCATGAGAAGTGACTTTGGGCTGCTCTATTGCTGAGTTGACCCTGAAAAGGACTTGCCCTTATGTTTTCACACTCATTCTTTCAAATTAGAAAAAGAAAAAAAGGGAAAATCAGACACCATGGTAGACAAAAGAAAGGAGGGAAAATAATACAGAGACGCCTGTAACTTTCTGAGAGATTTTATGAGGACTATTTCAGCTTCGGGAACTCATCTAAGCCCAAATGTCCAAGGACTGAATGACCTTCCCTTCCTTTTCCTGGAGGGGGCTGTACCAAGGGGTAGCGGCCGGGACAGGCAGGATGTAAGACTGCGCCTTAACTTGACTTCCAGCATCAGTCCTTGCAATGAAAGGTGTTCACTGGAAGGACTGATGCTGAAGCTGAAACTCCAATGCTTTGGCCACCTGATGCGAAGAGCTGACTCACTGGAAAAGATCCTGATGCTGGGAAAGATTGAAGGCCGAAGGAGAAGGGTAAGACAGAGGATGAGATGGTTGGATGGCATCACTGACTCAATGGACATGAGTCTGAGTAAGCTCTGGGAGTTGGTGATGGACAGGGAGGCCTGGTGTGCTGCGGTTCATGGAGTCACAAAGAGTCGGACACGACTGAGTGACTGAACTGAACTGAAGTGAACTGAACTAACTTGACCTCTGAAGCACGCTTACGAAAGGTCGATAACTGGATTTCCTTCTTTGGGATGGGATAGTGTTGGTTAGGAGAAAACCCTGTTGCATTTTTGAGTGTCCAGGGAAAGGAAGGATTATCTGAACATCTTCCAGTGGCTCCTGGTCGCGTGAATTCTAGAATCACGATGCTGCTCTCCTGGTCCTATTTTATGCTGCTTTCTACTTGCTCTCAGCTGCTGTCTCCATTTTCCCTCCACCCTACATCTTGCCCCATCTTCTTTTCATGAGTCATCTCTGTAGAGAGCAGAACCAGAGGGAAGGAAAAAAGAACATAAGAGACTCTTTCAGTTCTGGATCAGAACCTACTTTTTCTTTGGCCATGTGGCATGTTCCCTGACCAGGGATGGAACATATGCCCCTTGCAGTGGAAGCACAGAGTCTTAGCCACTGGATGGCCAGGGAAGTCGCAGAAATTACTTTAAGCAAGAATGAACCCTCACAGCTTCCCATGGGGTTTGCAAGCGTATTACCACCTTTGGCATCGTGGGGATGTCTGCAGAAGGAAAGTGCCTTTCTGCCAGGCATCCTGGCATGGACTGATCATGGGCTTCCTGCTTTTCTTATCATCGGCGATCTCCTGCTTTGCTCTCCCATTCTTTCCCTTCAAACAGAGCTCTTTTGAGGATGGAAACTGAGCCCTCATGCCCAGCAGTTGGCACTAGACAAGGCCAAGTGGGAGAAGAAACCCCAAACCTTCTCCATTTCCACGGGAAAAAGATCCAGCTTGCAACCAGAGATCCTGCCACCATCCCTCATTAAGACCAGGTGTTCATGCTCTCTGAACCTCATTTTCCTAATCTATGAAGTGGAAACCGTAGATGCTGTTTGGATACACAGAAGATGAAGAATTTTTAACAGGTTTAATGAAGGTCTGTCTAGAGATACAGTGTATGGATTTGTCTCAAGAGACCACCCTTGTCCCCAAGTGTCTTTCTAACGTTTCCTTCCTTGGCTTGTTCTGAGGATTACAAGAAACTACGTACATGTAAGGGCCAAGCAGAGGCTTCACGTATTG